>JAQZBX010016748.1:0-36190 GCA_029593785.1 Cabassous unicinctus | reverse complement strand
GTTGGAAATATAACTGAACATTTATTTAGAATTAGAAAAAAATGACAAAATTATTTTTTTTAAAAAACTGACACATACCACAAGCATTATAAAATCCAGGAAAATAACATAACACTTCTTTTAATTAACTTCCTGACACATCTCTTTAATATTTTAGTCCCTAAAATTTTAGCTGCATATTTTTTATTTCCTCATCATGTGAGAATGATTGAAAAATTCAGTCTCTTCTCTAGAATGATCAAAAGAAATCTGCTTTAATTATTAATAGTTTAGAAAAATTTATTTCAATTTCACAACTCATTGGATAATGTCATGTTAAGATGCATGACATAAAAGAGGATGCATATCACATGATAATTTATGTTCTGACATACTTATACTTCACGGTATACCTACAGGTTTGTGCCCTAAAACTATAAGTATTCCGATAAATTATATTTCAAACAAACAAAAAAGGAAATAGATACTGTATTATCAAGTATATACTTGGCAAGTGAAAACAAAACTTTGACCAAGTGTTGGGGAGAACCAGATCCTATACTTAGATTTCTATACAACTGGGGATTGGAAGGAGTTCCCATAGATTACATTCCAAACCTTGTTTCTCTGCCATAATCCACATATTTCCAGTTCTAGGTGCTGTAGTACTCATTTGTCTCACCAGATGAACATGCACATACTTATGAAGATGTGCAATTTGGCACCATCAGGGCTACCATTCACTTAACTCTTCATGAAAGGGGCTATTTACCACTTCATGAATTTCATGAAACCCAAACTAAATATGTCCCAATGCAACTTCCACTTAGCTGCTTCCCCCTTGTTTGGATTCCCCCAAAGGATAGAGATGTGTGTTGGAAGGAAAGTTGGAGTGGAAAGAGGCAGTTGTCTTAACTAATTGTGATTAAATAGCTTATTTTTGCAATTTTTCCAAAGCATAGGAGCATATGAACACATTGCTGGATCTCCTCCTGCAGACTTGGTAGAGGTCTGAGCAAGTGAGAGGTTCTGAGGTTTCAGCTTCCTTAGATTTCCTGTAAATCTGTCTCTATGGTCACAAAAGCCCACAAACCAGTTGAATAAAGTTGTGCTTAATATCTTCAGAACTGGCATTGCCAAAGGCTACATCATTAGATCTTACTAATTCTAGGTAAACTCTCTCAAATCAACTTTAACATTTGGTATCCTTTGGACAATTATTCAATTAATTCAACATTTGCATAGATCAAGTTCCCCAAAAGTGATTATAAACATCCTGGCATTAGAGGAATATGGGTCCAGAATTGTTCTCTAACCACAAAAGCCTCTACTGAAGGTTACATCTCACTTGGTTCCCATTGTCACATATTTGAACTCATTGCAACTGACCATGATATAAAAGGTTGCATTATACCCACTATCTGAAGATACTTTGGCCTGCTGGCTCACTTTTGGCCATTCCCAAGACCTTTCCAAATGCATAGAAACAGATGCTTTCTTAAATGCAATGGATGGCTCTTGGACAGAACCAATCTGCTTACGTGACCACCCACTAAGCACATCTCTTGGCACTTGTAATTCTATGTTATCACCTTGATGGAAGAAGAATATGTCTAAAAAGCTTGTAGTCTTTCTGGTGTTTGCTCTGAGATGTTTCCTA
This sequence comes from Cabassous unicinctus, assembly GCA_029593785.1. Lineage (NCBI taxonomy): Eukaryota > Metazoa > Chordata > Mammalia > Cingulata > Chlamyphoridae > Cabassous > Cabassous unicinctus. Next base: position 34,551 of record JAQZBX010016748.1, on the reverse strand, counting down.
TGCTCAAAGATTCCCCTAAACTTGTCAGAATTTCAGGTACCTTTACTCCTATAGGTCTTGAGCCAGGAGGTTTGAGCACTGAGCTCTATCTCAGCTTAATTATGCCATTCAGATCAACTTTCTTTCATTGGTGAGTCAAAAATGTTTCTCCTTTCAGGATAGACTAACTCTTAGAAAGCATCCTAATTTCTTTTCAATTCTTTTTATCTCTAATAGTCAAAGTCAAGATTTAAGAAATTAAAAATCCATTTTTCTGTGAAGCATCTACTTTTGCCATGGTAAACCATGAACTAAAAAAAATATCCATGGGACAAATCAATGTGTTCTTCTGGACATTAACTGCTTTCCTGACGAGGCAATGGATGGCACTGGAGCAATTAGCTGTGTGTCTTGGGAGCATATGAAAGTGTGGCCATGAAAAAGTCTCTATTTAAAATGTCTAAGCCTTATCCTGCTATGCCTAAAAGTGATACAAATAAGCGATTTTACCAAATGCTACTGTATTGAACATTATACTGCTCAATTACATAAGAACATTACCCAAGGAGATATATATAAAAATACTGGAAGAAGAAGGAAACTTTGAGATATATGTACATTTCACATGTAAAATGTATAAGATGACATACTACTTAAACAAGATAAATTTGAAATTATTATATTTATCAAAATAGCATGGCTCTGATTATAAAAGCACTCCATATTTATTTTTTAATAGTAGATAATACATTTTAAAATTATGCATACTACTACTACCCAAAGCTAATTCTAATATTTTGGGCTCTTATTAAAACCTTGAAGCACTGCTTATTCTGTTAGTAGTGGAAGAAAATGAAAACACATTCAAAAGTTCCCAGAAAAGTTTCTAAATGAAAGCAATGGAGCTAGAAATAGAAAATGGAATATATATCACCATAGGAACAACAATGATGACTTCCTATTACAAATTCCTTGCCAATGTAGTCCTAGACTGACTCCTGATCATTGTAAAATATTTAAGCTAAGTAGTGAACCTGAGAAAGCATGATCAAAGAGATTGGTTAAAGGTATCAGAGTATTGATGAATTGTGCAAAGGAAGGGGAGGTTTATTTTACTACTTGAGCTGGAAGATGCCTAAACTTAGTCTATATAACTCCTCCACTATCTCAGATGAAGATAAAATGAAGAGAAAAAATATGGTGCAATGCAATGATAGAGGAAAGAAAATATTCTGGGAAATTTGGCAGCTATGTTAGGACCTTCAAAAAATATACTTTGGAGGATAAACATTTTCATGTTCCAGTATTACACAAATCTCTAGAGAAGTAGCAAATTAGGAAGGGCGGCAAATTGAGTTTTGGCAATAGAGTTGCTGACAACTCTGAAATTGAAGTGTGATTTTTCAGCAGATGCAAAAAGCAATATTGAAAAATCTCTCACATTAGTATAAAAACCCAGAAACATAAATGTTCTTACTCCAAAATGGTCTGGAGTGACATGTGGGATAACAAACCAAGTCTTATCACGATGTTGATGAAAAGGTCTTAGCAAAGCCAGCACAAATATAGTCCCTTTAGTTTCAACCAGTGAGGGGTGTGAACAGTTCCTTATGTAAATTTAAAATAAGTACCACAGACTATGAAACATTTATAGGACAAAAAAGATACAATAAAACTACCTGATAAAATGTATAACATAGGAAGTAAACATGGGAAAAAGTCAGATGGGGAAGAGTAGGTATAACCTGAGGTTTTTATGGAAAACATGTTAGAGCAAGTGTTATTTGAACAGGACCTTGAGATTTGGGTTTATTAGGATTTAGAAGGTTCTTCAAAGTGAAAACAGCAAAATTTAAATTGAACAAATGAACACATTACTTTTAATGGATGTGAAAAAACATACCTTGGTGAAGCAACAGATACCTGATAACAGATAGAAACGTAATAGTTAGGTAACGTTAGACAAGTAATTTTTTTACTGAAGGAAAAAAAAGTATAAGTATTGGGTCTAATAGGTTTAATCTTACTTGCTGGTTAATTTTAGTCATTGTGTCTTGTCTCTATCGCATGTCCCTTCTCCATAAAATGAGGAGATGAGGTATGGCCATTCTGACTCTTAAAATAAGATGTAAAAGACAATAATAACTAAAATGTATTAAATGCTTCCTCTGTGAGCATTAAATCCTTCCTCTGTGAGCAGAAACATGCTTTTCAAGCATTCATCTCAAACACAATTTTCTGAGGTAAATTGTGTTATTATTCCCATTTTAGAGATGATAGAATTGATTATTGAAAAACTACTTAAACTCACGTTTTACAGCTATTTGACTAGGCAAACAATATGATGAAAAGGGGAAATTTAAGGAAAATTAATCTGTCAACACTGTGTAGGAAGCTGTGTATAGTTGGGAAAAGTCTGAGGAAGCAAAATTGGTTAAGAATGTATTATAGATAGCAATATACAGATTGATGAGGCTATAGAATTAGGAGTTGGTAGTGGAAACACAAAAGAAAAGATTAACCTAAGGGACATTTCAATAAGTCATGGAATAAATGGCTATGAATATAAAAACTTTGACAGAATGTGAATTTAGGGTCAAGCACACTTGGATTTTAGAGCCAACTCTGGCACTTACTCTATGGGTCTTGAGCAAAACCTTAACTTCTTTGAACCATAATTTTCTCTTCTACAAAATGAGTCACAACACCTACCACATCAAGTTGTCTCAAGGATGAAATTCAGTAGCATACAGAATGTCAATTATGTCCCTGGTATTTCTTAATTGGTAGCTAATACCAACATCTTGACGGCAGGTTTTCAATGTTCATCAAAGCATATTATGAATTGAGAGAGTGATGATACTATTTATTGTGTAAATACTAAAATAAGTATTTATTGAGCATCTACTATTAGTACTCCATTGCTAGTTGTGTGAAAATACAAAAAATATTTTGATGATGTGATGATGTAAAATCTTATACCAAGATTTTACAGTCTACCTAGAAATGTAAGAAAAGTACATAAAGAGAAAATTAAAATTCAAAGCAGTATATGGTGAATGTCATGAGAGAAGTACAAAGAATAATGAAAGTTCAGAAATGAAACTTTCTGGTTGTAAGATGAGGAATATAAAAGCCATGATCTGGCTCTTGGAAAAAAGATAGAACTTCAACATTCAGAGACAGTATTAGCAAGCTGTGTGAACAGAATGAACAAAGACATGTTTGTAAGGCATTGACAAGAATGCTCTGGTTCAAGTGGAGATGTATATTGGAGGATAATAGAGGTAAAGTTATATAGTTTGAAGATTGTCTTGAATGACAGGCCAGAAATGAATATATCCTTCAAGAAGCAGGAGGGAGGTCCATCTGCCCCATAATATCTAAGTCCCCTCTCAGCCTGAAGCAGTCAGGGTGGACATCATCGCAAATCTTCAAGATTGAGGAATGAGCAGTCATAAGGGGGGAGTGTAACCATGGACCAAAGTATATTCATTGTTATCGTAGTCATTACCTTGTATTAATGGAAGAACTTGTAACATTGCTATAAAGATGGTGGTTGCCAGGGTTTCAGAAGGTTGGGGGAAATGGATGGAACACAGGGCGTATCTGGGGTGATGAGATTGTTCTGTATGATACTGCAATAATGGACACATGACATTATGCATTTGTCAAGAACTATGGAACTGCACAGCATAAAATGTAAACCATAATGTAAACTACAGACTTGGTTAGTGGCAGTGTGCCAATATTGGTACATCAACGCTAACAAATGTGCCACACTAATCTAAGATACTTAAGATATCAATAAAAGGGGAAACTATGTGTGTAGGTGTGTGTGGGGTTATATGGGAATTCCCTATACTTTTGGTATAATTTTTCTGTAAATGTAAAACTAAAATATCTCTAAAAATAAAGTTAAAAAAACCAAACTATCATAATGACATGGGTGATGTAAAATTAATATAGAGTGAAAAAGGGTGTGTGTGAGGAGGGCAGGTTAGCACAATAACTGTTGAAGCCAAGGTAAAAAATATAATTATGTTTTAGCCTTATCTTAACCTTTAAAACAAGCATCCATTATTTGGGAAAAAATGCACCTTTCACACTAGTGTTCCCTCTAAATGTTGATCGAGTTCTCTCCTTTATGACCAATTAGTTCTAAGGGTAGACTCTGAACCCAGGAAGGGTGGGGAGCATAATGGTACCAAAATTCCAATTAAGGGCTGAGAAAATTAGGAAGAGAACCAGGAGTCAAGTGAGATAGGTGTGTATGAATTTGTGACAATAGTATTTTGTTAAATACTCTTAGGCCCAGAAATGTCCTCTATTGATCTAAAAGCACATTATTCTGATGAGAGGAGTGACAGAAGGAAAGCAGAAGTAGTATAACATAGGAGTTTTTCTAATCTCAGGAATCCTGGGTTCAAGTCCCCTGTTCTATTAGTTCTACATTATACTGGGAAAGGTATATAATCTCTCAGTGCCTCAATGTTCTCATCTGTAAATGAGAATAATAATACTTGTAATAAAACTTGTGAAGTTTGAATGACAAAGTACATAGAATCAAATAGAATAGCTGGCTAGCGCATAATAAAGATCAAATTATTTTTAGATCCTGTTTTCTTTAGTATCAATTATTTTTCAGGTAAAATCCATTGCAATAGTTCCAGAATGTGTTAGTAAAATTTCTGACCAGAATCATAGCAGTGAAATTAAAACAGTAGAGAAAAAAAGAATACTTTCGTGGAAAAATAAAGGACTAAGAAGATAATACAGAACAGAAAAGAAAAAGAATAATCCTTGAATTCACAGAACTGAGAAAACTGTGGTGCCAGTCCTAAAATCAGCTAAAATAGGAAATTGTGACAGGAATAAGTCAATGGGACTGGAGAGTCATCACTACAAACATCACTGTGGGCTGCAGCAAAGCCAGTTCACTGTGGAAAATCAACTAAGTATGACTTCAGAGAGTGTAAGAGAGCCTTGAGTAAGACCCAAATGTACAGAATGCACTAAAAAAGGAGACAGTACAGGATGGGTCTAGAGGAATAAGTGAAAAACAAAAATCTGTTGTTTCAAAAACCCAAGTAGAAAAATAAAATCTCCATGATGGGGAAGTTAGCAGTATCTAATACTGCAAGTTCAGGAAGAGTAGGAATTGAAGGGAAAATAAGAACAGGAACCGGAAATTATAAGACAAATGACACCCCTTAAATATACAATATCTTTAAAGGCATGTGAAAGAAATTTAGGTATGGAGGGATGTGTGGCTAATGAATAAGAGATGGAGGTCCAGAAATCTTTGCAAAGTGAAGTGGGTAGGATCCAGATTTAAGGGTGGGGTTTAAAAGTTATCTTGAAGAGTGCTCTGGAAAAATAACTGGAAAACTAAGGCCAGAGCTTAGTTGACACTGGATATCAGAATTTGCAGTGGGCAAGGTCCACGTGGTTTTCTGTTTTGTAACCCTAATCCAATAAAAGTGAAAGTAGACCCGGAAGTGATTCAAGGTTCAGACTGGATGCCCTCTAAATTCAAAACAGTGAGATAATCTTAGGGCAGTAACAAATATAGCATGAAAGTAGCTGGTCACAGAGGAAAGTTAGCACCCAAATAATCTCTAGAATTGCTCTTACTTCCTCTTTCAAAATAGAACCAAGTTGTATCTTGGCAGCACACATTAGAGTAGTGGATGCCTGATATTTTATAAGCAACTTTATTGTTTCTTAAAGTTGGCTTTAAGCCTGAAAATAAATGTGTATTTTGATTCTGAGGGAGAACCAATAACAGAAGAACCATAGCAATTAGATCAAGGGTTTGCCCTATGCTAACCTTTTAGCTGTCTCAGCCTGACAGTCAATTTGGCGGGGGAGCGAGCTGCTCAGCTCTGTCCTCTTGGCAAGTCAGCCATCTGGCCAGTTGCACCTGTTTCCAACAGCCCTGCTACTCCCGCGAGCCCTATGTTGGTTTAAATGAAGTGGGGACTAATGAGACTTGAATTACATGTGGAATGGGAAGGAGATGTGTGAAAAGGAGGCTAACAAAGCCAATTAGCTAACCTGGAATGGATAAACTAAACAGCAATTGGGAAGAATGGCAGAGCAAGGTTAAACAAAATAGCAACCAAGATGATGAATGTGCTCTGAAAAAAGAAGCAGACAAGCTTATGGTCTCGGGGGGAGGGGGTCTCCATCTGCCTATTCAAGTGGCTCCAGCTTCTCATTCATATTAAAGATAATCCTGAACTCTGTTCTAGCAGCATTGCTGAAACAAATTGCTTCAGGGGAACAGGCTTCCACTCTCCTAACCTCCGCTTGATGACTCGCAGCACATAATGAGCTCTGTGCTGCTTTCAGAGGAGCAGAGTCTGTACAGAAGAAAACAGTACCTTGAAAAAAAGGGGAAAGCCTCCAAAATAACATACTTCTCTCCCCTGCAGAAACAATGATGATGTTTTTAAGTGAAAACTTTTGAAATGGTGTAGATGTGAATTTTGCTTCTTTTGACACATCATTTTGGATTGTCTCAATCTTTTAGCAAAGCAGTTTGTTGTAGCCATTCCTTACAACCCCACCTCCTATTTGTACAAGTTCACACTGGCAAAATATGTGATTGAAATTGAAATTTCATTTGTTTTCTTTACTGAGATGCTGGGAATGTATGGTATAGTTATGTTTTACACATGGGATATATACAACTAATGTATGAAGTTTCATAACCTTATAATATCTCTGACTAAAAAAATAATTTATCTTAGATGCCTAAAATATTAAGACAGAAATCTTTTAGGTCACTTGACTCAGAAGTTGGTCATAGTAATCAAATAGTATATTGAAATGACTTCATGTATGTGCATATGCATATATGTAATTCTCTAACTCTCCTTCATTTATTCCTCAAGAATAACAAGTCACCCCAAAATACCTACATGTCTTAAATTTAGATTATTTTTATTAAAAAGCATGTCTCTGAACTAAATCAACTATTTTCTATGATCCCAAGGTTATATAAAAAGTCCATAGTGCTCCTAAATTTACTGAGTTTTGCTTCTTCGTGCAAGACCAGAAAGATAGTGGCTAGCTTCTTTAAAAAGAACAACTCAGTTGTGGTAAAATCTAGATATTTACCAGAGTTTCAAACAATTTTTCTGTTCCCAAATGTTTATTCTATAGTTCATATAACTCTAGATGCTTATTATAATTAATCATTTTGCATCAAGAGAAAAGTTACAAAATTTTAAAAGGACAAGTTTTGGTAGATTTGTGTGTTTGTATGTGCATGCATGTGTGTGTTTTAATGCCAGATACCAGGTTATAAAGTTTGTGATTATTTGTCCATCTTCACATTCTTTTTCTTTCCCTCAAGTCTCCAACTCTAAAGATTTGTATTTGGCCATCACAGCAGTATCTGATAAAACCCAGGGAAATTAACAAAAAGTAACAATGGTTTTTTTTTGGAGGTAGTTGAGACACATGCATAACTAAAGTTTAGAGAACCACTATCAGAAAGAAAAGCAAATTCTTCTGAGTTTGGGACTCTTCCATTTGAGATTATTTTCCCTTTACCTCATTTGGCTCCTCATATGTGTATGTATCTAAATATATATACGTAGATATATATAGGTATGTTTCTTTACCAGTGATTTCTGAAAAGAAAGCTTTTGATTCAGAAATTATCACAGCCACTTAAAATTTTTATTTATTTGTTGTAAAGTTCTCAAAATAACTTTATTCTATCTGGGATGCTCTACAGAAGTACATAAAATGAGATTAACTGGGCTAACTGCCCAGAGAAAGCAGTCGTTAGACAAGTCCTGAAGAGCTGCCAAACCCTCTACACTATCAGAAAGTGAAGAGAGAAGCTGAAATGGCAGAATGAATACTGAACTCCAATTTCACACTTTTTTAAGATTCAGAGATTTAATTTTCATTAAGGAGAATTTAGGATGTTACATAATAAAATACTGGTTTAAAAGTCAAGAGAATAACTTTATGTGATTTTGTAGATTATCCAAACTCCTAAACTCATATCTATGTGCAATTCACTCTCTTTTCTACAACTCACCTCTTTGCTCTATTTATAGATTTGAAATCCTCTCTTTCCTTTTAGTTGTTACAAGAGATGAATTCTGTGACACTAAGAGAAGAATATGTAGAATTTGAACTTTCAAAAGAATGTTATGATTGTAATCATCTTCATGTTTTAAGAACTTCTTCCAGATACTAATGTGGCCTCAAAATGGAAGCAAAATGGAACTTCACAATGGAGACAAAGGATTAGTTGATTTTCAAATTAATTAGGGAATTGTTTTTGGAGAGACAGCTGAATATCTATTAGCAGATCACGTTATTCCAAGAATGGGGTTGACTTGAAGATAGTGTACTGAATTTAAAAATTTATTGCAGTAGTGCCAATCCTACTTATGGCTGTAGGGAAAAGGGAGTAAATAGCCTAAGATAAGTGGATATATTCGATAGTATTGCATAGCAAATATAACCTCCATGTCACCTGATAACTGGGAATCTATTTCCTTCTCATTCTCCCAGTAGATAGAGCCTTTACAAACATCTCTTCCTCTGTCATTCCACACAATAATAATAATAACATAATGTTGATACCGTAAAGAGAATAAAACCACCAGTAGACATGAATGGAGCACACAGGTTAATTGAAAACTCTAACATCACACAACCAGGGCCAACATTTTGCAAGCAGACAGTTTGAAAAACTTCAGTAATACCAAAAGCTTAATGGCAGAGGCTTAGAAATAAGCTGACATCCAACATAAATGATGTGGAACAAGGAAATGTTCTGGACAAGAACTATTTCTTTATGCACATTGGTTAAATGTTATTGTCAGTTGTTTAGTACAGAGGAACTGAAGAGCAAGATCAAAATTCTCCATACAAACTCTACATTTCATTCTATATGAGTATTTTTCATCTCCTTCAGCAAAATTTTGCCAGCTCCACAAGATTTTAAAGACCCCTTCTTACTGTAACTAAACATACCTGGACTAAAACCCAATGTAGCTATTAAAGTCAAATTCTAGTTTCCAATGTAGAAAAAAACAAGCAAAGAGGACCCTTTCCAAACTATCTTTTAAAGCATATTTTGGTAAGATGTGGAAATTACAAAACAACCAGAAGACTCCTCAGAACTGAAAATACAAAACATCATAGTCAAGATTGTGGTGATGGAGCATATTTTAGGATCCAAAGCTATTGGATAGTATCAATTCCCACCTTGTGCACATCTAGACATACTTGGCAATGACAAAGATGTCAGGTCCAGCAGAACCATATATTGACTCCAGTTTACCATTAGGCACTTCTTTAGTAATGCTCTCTAGCCAGAGATTTTCTTTATACTGTAGGATGAAAAGCATGAGTACCAATAAACCCATCATTGATAATAGCCTCACCTTCTATTGTTCCAGTCACTGGGGACAACTTCTTCATTAAATCCCAATCCACCTTCTAGGCTAGTTATTTTTCATAACCAATCAACCAATAAATAAAGAGTCACATTGTTTAGAAAACTATGCTTGTCATGGAGCCTACATTTGTCAGACCATGTCTCCAGAGAGTCCCATTGATCAGGCCTTGTCAGATTGCATTATCCAGCCTCATTAATGCTGCCTCACGGGCTGCCGCACTATGTCCCTCTCGGAGCTGCCTGATAGGCTACTCCTCCCTGCACAGACTCCTGACGATCCCTTTGAGAAATGCCTTATTGAGGGCTCTGGTGAAGGAAACAGCACCTTAATGAAAGATATGTGCCGGAGCATAATTCACTACCACTACAGCACGTTGCTGTTCCCATCAGTAATTTCATCGATCTGTCACCTGTGACGACTCAGGTGGTAGGCGAAACGATTAAAGTAAAATTAGAGGAGAGGGTGTATTTCAAAAGCCGTTTTAATAGAAATGTTTTCTATTCTCTTTACTTAAACATGACCCAGTCCTTGATTTCTCCGTAGATTTAGTTAGATTAAGGAAAACAGCCTCCGGGGAACAGATAGCAAAGTCAGAACAAAGGCCAGAAATTGTCAAGAAAACCATTTAACACAAAAAGGTAAATGTTTGCTTGAATTGTGACAAATGCTGTTAGTAGATGATAAAAATGTGGTAGATTTAAGCCCTTTGTCATTGCAAATACCCTAAACACAGAGCTTGAGTGGAGGATCACTTATGTCATGTCAATCCATCCTGGAATTAAAAGTGGCAGGAACGAAAAGCAGAGACCGATGACAATTATGCTCTTTTACAGAACCCTCACTGGTTCTTTTCTGATTTTCCTAATGCCTGCTTCTTTGAAAGAATTAAAATAAATGAAAAGATTACTTATTTACATCTGCTTTAAAATGCCACACACGTGCACATACACACGTACATACATACACACTTCCCATTCAGCATTATTCTAGAATTACATTCAACTGCTGTTCTGGTTTAATTGCCTTTGCAGAATGACTAAAGAAGTAAATGACTTTGTTTTACTTAAACTGCAAATCTGATTCCCCTTAGCTATGGTGGCATCTGTGGGAGTAGGGTGCACTGTAGAATGACAGTGTCTAATTACTAACAAACATTGCTCTTATCCCCAAGGAAAAGAGAAAGCAGGAAATTTGTGAGGCAACACAGGACCATACAATCTAGAGGTTTAGTTACTTTTAACATCACAATATTCATTCAGTGCTAGCAATGATAAGATATGTTTCTGCTCAGGTGGAATTCACAGTTTAAATGCATAGTGGACAGGTTTAAAACACAAAGTAATAAGCCTGGATAAAACAGTGTGTCCAGTCAAGGTCTTTTAACAAATTTGCAATTATATGGAAAGCTCTGTTGTCAAGGTTTTCAATACTATTTATGAAATAATATTACCTTGTAATATCAATTTTCGGTATCTCTTCTTTATCGCCCCACCCCAACCCCGCCAAAACCACATTTCCCTGAATGTTTATGCCAGCCCAAAATCACTTAACCACAATTCTGAATCTATAAGCTCCAAAATCCTAGAGTTTATTTTAATATATTTGGTGGTGGTTTTAGTTTTCTTGGCTGTTCAAGCAAACACCATGCAACAGGTTGCTTAAACAACGGGAATTTATTGGCTCACAGTTTTAAGGCTAGGAAAAAGTCCATATCAAGGCATCATCAAGGCATCATCAAGGCAATGCTTTCTTCCCAAAGACTGGCATTCTGGGGCTGGCTGCTGGTGATTCTTGGTTCTTGGCTTCTCTGTCACATGGCAATGCATATAGCTGCCTCTCCTGGCTTCTCTGTTCTCTTCTGGGTTCTGTTGGCTCAGCTGCTGGCTGCTCCCTCTGACATTCTCTCCTATGTCTGAATTTCATTCTGCTTATAAAGGGCTCCAGTAATAGGATTAAGACCCATCCTGATTGAATTGGGCCACACTTTAAGGAACCTCAAAAGGTCCTACTTACAATGGGTTCACACCCACAGGAATGGGGTACATGGCTCCAAACCATCATAGTCCACCCTCTGGACCCCAAAAAGACATGTTCTTATTACCTGTAAAATACATTTCATTCCATCACAATATCCCAAAAGCCTTAAGTCATTTCAATAACAATGTCAAGTACAAAGACTCATCAAAATCAGTTATAGGTGTGGTGTGTCGTAATTCCCCTCTGTCTGTGGATCTGTGAAACCTAAGGAACAAGTTACCTGCTTCCATTGTCCAAGAGAGCGCCAGGCATATGATAGACTTTCCCATTCTTGAAGAAAGATATTGGGAGGAAAACAAGGGTCATGGCCCCAAACAATTCCAAAATCCAGCAGGGCAAACTCCATTAGATTTTAATTAAGTTCTGAGAGTCATCTATGGATCGGTGGTTTGTCTTCCATGCCAACTCCACCCCTTCCAAGTGCTTGTGTAATGACTGTGCTCTCCCTGCAAATTGAAATGAAGGCTCCACCCTTTCTGAGCATTGTGATGGTGGACAGGCTTTATGCAAATGCTGGATCACAGGCTTCACCTTCTTTAAGCACCTGGGTGGCAGTCAGACTCTCCTCAAATCCCGGGACACAAGCTCTACCATCTCTGAGCATAGGGTGGCAGCACTCTTTCTGAACAATAGGGAGGAAAGCCTGCCTCTTCCAAATCCCCGGACAGATGACTTGCCCCTTCAAGCACAGTGGCAGATCTTCCTTTTCCATACACATGGTTGTATCCACTCTCTTTGCCCAAAGAAATTAAGTAATTCTTCCTTAACTGAGTCCCTTCTCTGTCCCTTTCAACTCAGGATGACAGTGGTTACAATCATACAATTTCACAAAAACTTGTTGGCTTTGCATGTACTTTACTGGGGTCCAGACCATCAGACAATAGACCTCTCCACATATTCTTCCTGCATAACTGCATTTCCAATTCTGACTTTTATTGAAATGGCTGACTGGATCCATGTTTAGTTAAACACTCAATGAAGGCCTATTCTCTTGAGATTCACTTCCTGAAAGCTCAGGGAGGTCCCTCATAGAGCTGCTTCTGGCTCTAGTCCCAGATAACACTATCTGGATAGGCTCAGAATTTTCCAAACCATCAATTTCTGGCTTCTATGTGCCCAAGAGTTCATTTTTCAGCTTATTCCTTTCCTTTTGAATTTTACTATAAGCTGCAAAGAGAAACCAGGCTGCACCTTCCACACTTAGCTTGGAAATTTCTTCACCTAAATATCCAAGTTAATAACTTTCAAGTTTTGCCTTCTATCCAACATTAGAAGTCAATTTTTTCAGGTTCTCTGCCACATTAAGAAAAGAATTACCTTTTCCTACAGTTTCCAATAAAACATTCATCATTTTCTTCTAAGACCTAACTGGAAGTATCTTTAGCATCCATATTTCTACCACAAGTCTCTTCAAAGCAATCTAGGCTTTTTCTATCAAGCACCTTACAATTTTTCCAGCCTCTACCCATTACTCAATTCCAAAGCCACTTCACATATTTTTGGTATTTGCAATAGCAGCACCCCACTTTCCTGATACAAAAAACTGTTTGTTTCCCAGAATGTTCAAGCAAAGACCATGCGATGGATTGGCTTAAACCATGGGGATTTATTAGCTCATGGTTTTGAGGCTAGGAAAAAGTCAAAATCAAGGCATCAACAAAGCTATGATTTCTTCCCAAAGACTGGCATTAAAGGCTGGCTGCTGGTTATCCTTGGTCCTGGACTCTCTGGCACATGGCAATGCACATCATGGTCTCTCCTGTCTCATCCAAGTTCCTTCAACCTTCAGCTTCTTGCTCCCCATGGCTTTTTTTCTCTTTCTCTTTTTCCTGAATTCCATTCTGCTTATAAATGACTCCAGTAATAGGATTAAGAACCATCCTGGTTGAAATGGGCCACACCTTAACTGAAGTAAACTCATCAAAAGGTCCAGTGACACGAATAGACATCTGCACACCAATGTTCATAGCAGCATTATTCACAATAACCAAAAGCTGGAAACAACCCAGGTGTCCATCAGCTGATGAATGAGTAAACAAATTGTGGAGTATACATACAATGGAATATTATGCAGCAGAAAGAAGAAATGAAGTCGTGAAACATGTGACAACATGGATGGACATTATGTTGAGTGAAGCAAGTCAGACACCAAAGGACAAATACTGTATGCTTGCCCTATTATGAACTAAAAGTATTATGTGAAATATAAATATATTACATGAAATGTGAATGGGTAAAATTGCATATATGACCGTTTTTCTTTGAAGCTGAACAAATGTAAGTTAATGCTACAAAATGTTAATATCAGACAAAAATTATACCAAGTGTAGGAGACAAGACACAGAGTACTACATATTATATGACTCCATTTATATAAAATATAAATATAAATCAGTTTATAAAGATGAAATTAGATTACTCGGTATGTAGGGCTGGGGAAGGCATGCTAAGTAGTGTGGAGTTTTTCTTTTTGGAGTAATGAAATGATTCTAAAATTTTTTGTTGTGATGAATGCACAACATTGTGATTATACTAAAAGCCATTGATTATATATTTTGGATAGATTATATGGTATGTGAATATATCTCAATAAAACAGCTTAATAAAAAATAAATAATTGTGCAAGAATAGCCAGAATAGCCAGAAACAGCAGCTAGAACAGCAGGGTTTCCCCAGAGAGAGGCGAATAGGTGAGGAATTTTCTTGTTTGCTTGCCTGTTTTTTATTATTATTATTATTATTATTGAAATAATGAAAATGCTCAAACAATGATTGAAATGATGAATGCACAACTTTGTGATTATACCAAATACCACTGATTGTACACTTTGAATGAATTGTATGCTTTATTAATACATATCAATAAAATGGATTTGTTTAAAAAAAAAAAAGGTCCCACTTACAGTGGATGTCACTCCCACAGGAATGGATTAAGTTTAAGAACATATTCATTCTAGAATATATAGCTCCAAACCACCATAGTGGTGGAATCTGACTTTATTTGAATGTATTTTGCTGTGAAACTTCACCTGAACTTATATGAAGCTATTCATATTCTCTATGTATCCACTTAGTGTGGATATTCATACATTCCATTCCAATGTTTTTGATTACATGGCACTGCCCCAGGTCTAGAAAGGGTATTATCTAACTTACAGAATATGCCTTCTATTAACTCTGTAAAATTGGAAAAGTTCAGAATTCTGAAATTTCTGGCCCTAAGGAATTCAGTTAAGTGATTATGGAACTTTATTCTCATTCTACCACTTCATCCTGTTTTTCGTTATAATTATGATGCTTAGCTTGGAAGTTTTGAGATAGCAAATTATTCTTTTTGTTTGTTTGTTTATTTGCTATAAGCAAAACAGACCACTTCTTCCTATTTCCTTCCAATTCTTTCCAGAGCTCCACAATCTAGAGAAAACTCAGGATAACAGTCAAAAGTATTATATGAAAGAGATTTTTAAAAAGTTAATTTTAAAAATTCTGAAAGAGATAACTTATAATAAACTTAGTTTTCTTTAAAATGTACATATTCTTGAATATGTATTTTATACAATACATTAAATTAAATGATTTTGACTCACACAATAATATTAAAAAGAAAGCATTATTCTAGGATTGTTATTTAATTTAAAAAAAATACCTAATTGCATGCCATGTTTATATCTCCTCCATATTTACCACAAGTTTCTATCTGCATTTGAGTGATATGGAATATTTTGGAAATAATGTTGTTTACCTTACAATAAGATAGAGAAGAAGAGAGTTGACAGTAAATAAAACTTAAGAAAATTAAAGTTTTTGACCTTATAAAATTATGATGACTACGCTTTCATATGAAAGTTTCCATTGTGTTTTTGAGGAATATAAAATCACAAATTCCTAGAGTAAGTATATCTTTTTAAGGTCATCTAGTTCAACCTTCTGTGATAAGTAGTCTTTAGATGTTGTATTAGTCTGCCAAAGGGGTGCTGATGCAAAGTACAAGAAATCTGTTGGTTTTTAAAAAGGGTATTTATTTGGAATAAAAGCTTACAGTTACAAGGTCCTAAAGAGTCCAACTCAAGGTTGCATTCTCTCCAAAATCAGTTGCCACGTGTTGAAGCAAGATGGTTGCTGATCTTTGCAATGGTTCAGCCTTTCCCTTTGGGCTTCCTTTCTCTCAGCTGCAGGCTGGCATAGGGCTTGTCTCTCAGGGATTCCTTGCTCTCCTGACATAGGGATCGTATCTTTCCAGGCCTTCTATATCAGTCTTGGCTGTCTTCCCAAGGTTAGCTGCAAACTATCAGGCAAGTAGCTTATCTCTCCCCAGGACCCCAGGATAAAAAATGACAGAGCTCTCTCTTCCTGTGTGTCGTCTTGAGTGAATGTCCATTTATATCAGCCCACCAAGGGGGTGGGAACTCAACCCGAGTCATGTCTTACTGACACAGTTGAATCAAAAGCCCTAAATTGATTTTATCAAGTAAGCTTAATCAGAGGCCCCTTACTGAATTTAATACAATCAAACGGTATCACACCCAAAGGAGTAGATTAGTTTATGCAGGAGTTCTTAACAAGGTGTCAATGAGCTTGAATTTAAATTAAAAAACATTATTCTTGTGGGGATGTGTTGGTGCAGGTGTGATGTATTTATTAAATAATACACAGTATACTGTGGACTTAGTAAAGGGTCCGTGGTTTTCATCTGACTGGCAAAGGGGTCCGTGGAACAAAAAAGGTTAAGAACCCCTGGTTTACAAACATAATCTTTCTTTTTTTGGGATTCACAAAAATAATCTCAAACTGTCACAGATGCTATACTGGCAAAAAATCATCCAATGTCTCTTAGTACATGTGTTCAGAAATATGCAGCATGTGCATACACACGCACACACATGCACACACAAAAATGTAAAAGTTTGTGATAAGATTCATTTTAATCAGGAAATTTTCATTTATCAAGCACTTACTGAATATCTTGTGTGTTAGGAATTACAAAGGTGAATGAGACATGGATCCTGCTCTTGGAATAGCCATAGTTTTATAGGTTTGAGAGAGGTTGGGTAGATATTAGAGACAAACTAATAAAAGATAGCTTCATATAGTATTAGTGTAATTGGGGTCCATTCAATCTTCTGTAGGAATTCAGGTTAGAGAATAATTCTTTCTACTCCTAATTATGAGGAAATTATTTTAAAAGCAGTATTTGAACTCAGTCTTGAAGACTGAATATGTGTTCTCCAGGCAGACAAATAGTAAAAGACAGCCAAGGCAGAAAAAACCCAATTGTGGAACATAGTCTCTACCGGAAACAAGAAGTAAGGTGTTTTCTGAAGAAACGCTGTACCTGGGATTAATGAAACTGGATTGGGAGTGGCCTTGTATGATGTGCTTACGATGTCCACATTTTATTTATTATTTTTGCTTGGACTTCAAATAATTTTTATTCTGCTTTTCCCTTCTCCTGGGATTCCAAGTACACATTTGGTAGACTGCTCAATATAGTCCCAAAGATCACTGAGACTGAACATTTGTTTTTACTCTTTTTTTTGTTCTTTGGACTTCAGTTTCAATATGCTATATATTTATGCATTTAAATTCAGTCATTTTCAGTGTCTCACCTGCTATTAAATCCATCCACTGAATTTTTTTTTTAGTTTTTTTGTTTTGTTTTGTTTTTTTAAATTCCTACACCCTGCTCCCCCCCCAGATGACTCCCTCCTCTGTTTGCTTGTTTTTTTGCTTGTTGTTTTTTGTTCGTTGTTTGTGCTTGTGGTGTGTTCATTATTTTTGCTCATTGTCTGTTTGTTTGGTTTTTTTGGAGGCACCAGGAACTGAACCCAGGACCTCAACCCAGGACCTCCCATGTGGGAGCTGGGTGCCCAATTGCTTGAGCCACATCCACTTACTGCTCATTTATTTTTGTTTATTGTCTGCTCATTGTTTTTCTTCAATGTCTGCTCTTTGTCTGCTCATTGTTTGTCTTTTTTAGGAGGCACCTGGAACCAAACCCAGAACCTCCCATGTGGGAGGCAGGCGCCCAGCTGCTTGAGCCACAGCCACTCCCCATCCATTGAATTTTAATTGCACATATTGTATTTTTAATCTCTAGAAGTTCCACTTACTTCATTTCATAGCTTCCATTTTCCTCATTATTCTCGTTTCTTTTAAAACCCTGAGTGTATGTATAACATTCATAATAGATACTTTATTGTTCTTGTTTGCTAAATTCATTTGTGTGTCTGCTTCTATTGATTGATTTTTCTCCTATTTATGGGTCACAGCTTCCTTCTTTGTAGGTCAGGTAATTAATGATTGGTTGCTGGGCATTGTGTATTTTATGTTTTGAGGCTTGTTCTTAAGCTTTCAAGACCGGGTCTATAATACTTCTTCTTAGTGGGGTTCCACAAGAGAGTCAAACCCTAATGCTAAGTCAGAAAGCTGGTATGATTGTAGGCTCATCTTGTTTGCTTTGCTTCTTTTAATATTGTGCCATTTGTTTGACCAGTTTCCAAAAGCTTTTGTCCCATGTATTTTGTCCAGTTTTCCAAATAGTTTGTGGCAGGAAGGTAAGTTTCAGTCCCAGAGTTAAAGTGTCATCATATTAAACTTTAAAATATAGGTGATAGAGTTTTAATCAGAGGAGTGATGTGGCTAGATTTCTATTTCATATCATTCTAGCAGTTCTTTGTGTTTTTAGTTTACCAAGTTGTGATGACAAATATCACACAAAGGGTTGGCTTAAACAATGGGCATTTATTGACTCATGGTTTTGAGGCTAGACAAGTCTAAAATTGAGGCATCACGCAGGTGAAGCTCTCTCCCCACATTCTAAAACCTTCTGGTGCTGGCTGCTGGTGATCTTGGGATTCCTTGGCTTGTACCCTTCCTCCCATCACATTTTATTTTGTAATTAATGGCCATTCTTAGGTTTTTAAGTTCAGGACATGATTAAACTATCTTTAAATTTGATTCAGCAGTTCTGTTGTAAATATGTGGATTGAAATAATGCTAAGGGACACCTCTTCAATACTTCTCAATTCTAGTTACAATATTTCCTAGCTCAAAAGATTGATTAAGAAATACTCAGGTGCCAAAAACAACAAAATTAAAGTCATCAGCTTGAGCTGATTAAATTTTGATACTGTGAGAGTATTCTTTCAGGCACAGGTCATAGCAACTGTGTTAGAATTTGATGCTTAAACAACAGCAGGCAATGTGGTGCTGGACCTGCATGAAGTGTGGACCTGGAATGGAAGTCCTGCATAAAGACAAGAACTGTCAGCTCTGTGAAAACAGGGCTATTCAAATTTCATCCATGAGCTTAAGAAATTGGAAGAAAGAGTACTGTCTGCCAGAGGCTAATGGTGAAAGTAAATTGTTGCAGAGCAGAAATTTAAATTTCAAGCCTGGGTGGGAGAGGTTCAGATTATACTATCCATGGTTATGGAATACCAAGCTAAGAAATTAGCATGAAAACTGGACCAAACCATTTATATTGTATGTTTTTTTCCTAATTGCTATGTAACAAATTACCACATATTTAAGCTTAAAATAACACCCATTAGCTCACAGTTTTGTAGGACAGAAGACTTAGAAGGCCCTGTTGGGTTCTCTGGTTAGGGTCTTACAGGTGAAATCAATATGTAGGCTGGGCTCTTATCTGGAGGTTCTGAGGAAGAACCTGTTCCAGACTCATTCAGGATCTTGGCAGAACTGAGTTTCTTGTAGTTGTTTGAGGCACCTGTTCCTCTTCTAATTTTAAACACATCTGCTACATCCCTTTTGCCATTGTATCATTCAGGGTTTGTTCAGAGAAACAGAACAGGAGACATCTATTAAGGGATTTATTACAGGTAATTGGCTTATACAATTGTGAATGCTGGCTAGAAAAGTCCGATTTCCGTAGGACAGGTCTTTAGGATGGGCCGACTGGAACTCTTGGGCACAAGTTGAAACTGCAGTCCACAGGTGGAATTTCTTTTTCCTGGGACGTCTCATTCTGCTATTAAGGCCTTTTAACTGTTTGAATCAGGCCCACCCAGATTATCTATGATAATTTCCCTTACTCAAAGTCAACTGATTATAGACTTCGATTACATCTATAAAATAATTTTCAGCAACACTTAGGTTAGTGTTGAATATTAGACTAACTATTGCCTAGTCAAATTGACACATAAACTCATCATCACAGCCATGGAACATAACATAATCGTACCTTTAAAAGGGATGTGATGTATGATAATTGTTTTTTAAATGGATGGGAAGAATACAAACCAACTTCAGGGCAGTAGGTTCGTTTGGGAAGGGTGGAAAGGAAATGAAACAAGGAGGGGTACAAAGAGGTTTTTGTTGTTTTCAGTAGCATTTTATTTCTTACAATAAAACACTTCTAAAGATAATATTACAAAATATTAATGCTTATTAACTATGAGGTCTGCTTTAATATACTCTGAGTTATTGTGCATATTTGACAGATTTATTTGTTGAGATGAAAGAAAAATATAGTGGACATCAATAAATATAGATGAACTGGGAAGCCTCAAAAAGTAAAATATAGAAAAAATATTTAAAATTCAATTGCAGTATTTCATGCAATATGATCAATGTCAGTGTCTCTAAAAGAGAAAACAAATGAGACCTTTCAAAATAGAATCAGTAGGAATTGGTGATCAGTTTTGTACAAATGATTAAATTTACCAAGAGACAGAAAGCTATAAGTTCTTGATAAGGTTCTCTAAAGGACATCTGGAAATATGAATCTGGATTATAGACAGAGTTCAGATGGATTGTTGGATGGAGAGATGGTTGGATGGGTGGAGAGATGGATAAATATCTCTATATCTGTTTATCATCCTTCCTTCCTTTATTTCTTTATTCCTTCTCTCTTTCAGTTTTCTTTCCTTCTTTCCCTTTAAATGACCCAAATGACCCATCCTGTTGGCTTCTAAATTACATTTTTAAAATTTTATGTCAATTATTAAATTATTTAATTGCAAATATTTTTCTTTTGAGGTTAATTTTCTAATGTCCACAATCTGCTTGCATATTTCCTGAAACTTTTAAAAGATAAAGAAGTAACTATTGTGATGATTACAAAGAGCAGAAATGTGGATTGTATAATATAATCATAAAAGAAATCTCATAACTGCAAATCACTTAACATTTTACAATTTGACTCAATCAAGCTTCCTGAGAGCTAGAATTTCACTCCGAAGTCATTATTTTTCCCTCTCTACTATATTTAATTATAGCAAACCTTCTTTGGCTTGTAATTAAGAGAAATTTGCTTGAACAAGGAAAGTTTATTTACCATATGGATGTTCACCAGAGATAGTTTGGGGATAGAAATGATATAAAAGGTTATATGGTAGAGCTCCTCAGAAATAGTTAATATTGTAAGTCATTATAAATAATATTGAAGTTTTCACATTCTCTAAAATTTTAAAGATCTTTAAAATGCAAACTCTACTTTCCTCTGCATGTAATTTGATTAACTTCCTTTCCTTCTTTACAATGATGTCTCCTCCACCCTTGCTATATGACACTTTTGGATCCTTCAAGTCCTAGTTTGTACTTTACCTACTCTATCATGCCTCCACCAATTCCCCAGGTAGAACTCCACCAAAGTCTCCCACAATGTTGAAGAGTGAAGAGCAAATAACCATACATTTTTAAAAATTAACTGACACTTATCATCACTGTCTACCAGTTCTTTGGATAGGAATTGTGGATAGTGAAATGCCTCTATACCCACAGTAGTATGCTTCAAAGATGCTGGTATCTAACAACAAAACTTCCTAAAAAACTAGAAATATAGTTAAGGCATTTATTTTATATTAATGGCACTTTAAAGTAAAGAAAGAAATCAATGGAATCTAATATATTTTTTCTGATAGGGATGGATGAGGGAGAAAGGACTGAAAATGAAGAAGACATTAGAGTAAAGAGTTATTCTACATAGAAACTTAGGTGAAGCAGCTAAATATAAACCCAGGAATTGTCTCTCGTTGTAATCTTTCATTCATTCACCTGTGCCAGGCCTAGGAGTCATACCAGCAATGTTGCAATGGATGATAGAAGATGCATCTTCTCTGCCCCCTCAAAAATTTTTCCAAATCATGTCTTGCAGGAGAATAGTCTAGGAGTCATGCAATTCAAGGAGAAATGTGTCCTCTCTGCTTCCCTTTGAGATGGTACAAATTTCATATGCTGATTGTATAAGACAGTCATGACAATTTTTAATTTTTCTCCATTGAATGCCTTATTATTAATAGATATTTCTCACCATCAGTCAGCCTGAAGCAATTACTCAAGAGCACCAATGTATCAATCTCTTTTGCTCCTTCTCTTTGGGCTGCGGGAGTGTCAGAGTGAAGGGTGCTGAATGGTAGTGAAGATCTTGTATGTTTTAGTCAAAGGCAGAACACCTCTTCCAGTGTCATGAAGTCATATTTCTGTTTAGGGCTCAGCAGCAACATAAAGGATTTAGTCCTTACCTTTTTCCAAGTATCCTTCAGTTCTCAGTTTATTAACACCACCTCTACATGCCATCACCAAATATCAAACAGATTCTTCTGTTCTATACATATTCAAATATCTTCTATCTGCCTCAGAATATTTATTACACTTTGTAACTAGATATTTGTTTCTGTGACTATTTGATTAATGTATGCCTTTTTAAACACCTTTAGCTCCTTCAGTCCAGGAATCATGTCTGTTTGCTGACCACTGTATCCCCGGGGCTATTGACTCACTGGAAGAAAATATGTTCTCATTTAGCATCTGTTGATAAATGCTGATGAATGAAATATCACATACTATCAACTAGACAAAAAGCCGAAGAGAGAGGTAGTATCATATTTATTTTCCTTTCTCTTACTATCTCTATTCTAGTATCTTGCATAAAACAGGAAGTCAATATATTTAAAATGGAAACAAAGGGAGTGCATTCACTATTAAGGGACCTTCTTGAGAATTATCTCAGGACCCCCTCCGTGCAACATGGCCATGGTCACCAGCAGCTCTGGGATGACGTTCTTACAGCTCATGATCTAAAAAGAAAGAGAAAACTTCTCCTTCATTGTCTATATAAGGTTTTAGGGAGAGACTCTAATTTGTAAAACAATTACTGTTTTCAGGATGAGGAAGTATTGTGATGGGTGGTCAAATGCATACCCAATAGCAAAATGGCAGGGCATTATGATGGGCAGCCTAAAAAGAATTGCATGCAGTGAGAGATGGGTGATTCCCAAGGAAGTAGCAATGCTGCCCTCTAAAGAAAGAGGAAAAGGATGCAGGGCATTCCCCACTTACCCCACCACTAACAGTCCCATCATCAACAACAATAACCAACACTCACTGCCCTGTGTATAGGAATGGAGCAAGAGAGAAAGTTAAGTGTGCAAGGGGTGAAAGTTGAATATTTCCAGTAATTATTTATGATTCACTAGTAAATGAATTACTGTTCCTAATTTACTATGGAGAAATTCTTTATGAAAAATTAGTTTCAGCCAAACTTCACAGTTAATGTTTAAAACAAAGACTGGAAATAACTTGGCTGTCAAGGCCTGGAGCTGAGAGCCGTCTATAAGTAGTGATGAGAAACTTGCCTCTGTTTTGATTTCAAAAATCATTTCACTTTGGAGTCTCAAGAAATATTGAGTTTCCCTAAAAACATCTCCACCAATTTGAACTATTGTGAGTCTTTTAAAGGCACTTAAATCAAAAGTAGTGTTGTTTTGTTGTTTTGTGGGTTTTTTTTTCCTTTGCTAAATGGAATCCTTACATTATGCATGATAATGAATCTAGGTTTAAAATGATTCTTCTTGGTAGGATTGCCTAGGGAATCAGATAAAATAAAAACCAAAAGGTTAGTCTTTTGCAAAAACTAAATGGAAGGCCAAGTAGCCACAGTTGGAAATATGTTTGAAATGATTTGTGAATGGATTCAATATTTGCTTAATTGAGGTTCTCCCTCAGTGAACATAAAGCTCTTCATTTTTTCCCTATTTGCTTCACCTCTGCTTTTAAATACAATTTAGTTTTCGCTAATCCTCAAATATCAAGATTTGCTAAGCTTCCCAACCACCATTCCATTCCCCACTGCACACGGAAGCTTTTGTTGAAAAGTGAAATACATTGTTTCCATTTAATTCATTTAATTCCCTTCTCAAAACTTCCTTTTCACCCAGTCTATGCATAGGTCCTTTTGAAGGCTTTTTATATCTTGCTACTATTTCAATTATTTGTTTCAGAACTGGCTATGCTATGTAATATTTATCTCCATCGGCCACAGCCCTGGCCATTCTGGATGCTTCATAATGTCATTATGCCTCAGTTTCCAAAAAGACTGTGTCTCCAGGGGACCAAAATTTCTTCCTCTTCTTTTCCCTTTTTTATTGACACCCTCCATCCCAGAAAATTCAGTGTCTTGTTTCCTTACTTTCATTTTCTTTCAGATTCTACTTTCCATTATATTCACATAAATTTATTCCTAGCTCGATATCTATATTTCTATACTCTAATTAATCCTCTTTTTGCCTCAGAATTAGTATTGTTCAAAGGATTTTACCATGTTGTTGGGTTATGGTGTCAAATTCTAAAATAAAATAGATATATTTGTAGAATGTCTTCATTTTCAGTCTTTGCCATTACTATTGATTATCTCAAAGAACTATAGAGTGAATTCTGATTCCAGATACACTAATTAACTATTAATTAACTGTGACTTTGGGCTAGTTATGATCTCTTTCTCTCTCTCTCTAGTTTCTCTCTTTCTTTATAAAATGAGGGTGATAATCAAGTAACACATAAGTTCTCCTGAAGTACCAAAAATCAAGGTATCAGTCAGGGTAATTAATACTAACTGTCATAACAAATAGCCCTCAGATTTTAATAGTTTAACACAATAAAAGTTTATTTTGTGTTCACATGTCAGCTCAGTGCAAGCCAGGGAGCTCTTCTGGGTGAATCTCTAACAAGCAAAGTGTCAAGGATGGAGGATTTTTCCACCTTCAGGCTATGCTGCTCCTTAGTATCTTACTGTACATCTCTGCTGTATCTCTTTTACATTCAGTCAGCCCATGAAAAAAGAGAAGCCTGTGGGATGTTTTATAGCCAGTCTCAGAAGCAGCATACATGACATCTATCCACTTTCCATTGGCCAGAAATCAGTTATATGGTCTTAAATATTTTAAGCGGGGTGGGGAAAGTAGTCTTTCTGTGTGTCTGAGAAGGAGAAATTAGTTTGGTGACGCTTTAGCTAATTTCTGTTACACCTTTCAATATGGTGAGATTACTACTTTCCTTTTATCTCTTCTATCTCCAGTTTCCCTTTCTCTCTTGTCTCTATTTTGTTGATTCTTTTTTTTTTTCTGATCCTCATCTTCTTTTCTCAGTTTCCTCATCTGTAATAGGCTTACCTGAGATAATCTATGTGACTTGCTAGACAAATAGTAGGTGCCGAATATATTTTTTATTCTTTTGCTTTCTTTCCTATTTTGTTAGTCATTAAACCCCTCTTCTATCATCTCTGATAAAAATAAAGCTAATGTTTTAAATTCCAAAGCTTGTCCTACATATATGAATCAATTTACTCTCCTTCTATGAACTTCCATTGATATTAAACCCTTCTGACAATCTCATCCATACATCTGCTACAGTCTGCCTATTCTATCCAGCTAACTATCTTTTGAAAATATTTTAATATAAACCATCTAGATATATATTTAGGGTTTTCTATCTGAATTGTTGATGAAGTTACATAACATTCTTTTTGCCCAAATGTTTAATATTTCACAGTCCATGACCATCAGTGGGAGGAGATATATTATTTTCATTTTGATTAAGCTATTATCTGAATAACATAGCAACTGTTTTCTAAAATGGTATTTGGAGATTGTATCTGAACTGATGAAAATAACCAGCAAGCATTATAAAAAACACCTAATAATGAATCACTGCAAGTCCATATTTCCAAGTAGAAAATAATGCCTGAAAGCTGAGACTGTAAACTGCAGTCCATGTTTCCAAAAAGATAATTATATGTGAAAGCCAGGACTCTCTATATTGAACAGTAGCAGTTTCAACAAATAACCTCCCTGTGCCCAGTTTACTCACCCACCAAATATTCGGATTATTTTCTTAGCTGCTTCTTGACCTAAAATTCATCCTTTATATTATTTGGGAGGGATTACTCATATTTTATAAATATATTCCTAATTATAGCAAAAGAAGTGTTCCTATTATAAATCAAATTTGCTCTTTTAAGCCACATTTTAACCGTTAGAATTACCTGTTTAATTTGTTCATGTTCACTAGAACTATAAACTATCCAAGAAATGCCTTGTTCAGTAACTTATCCCCTGTATATGATCCGGAATATAGCTAACAAAAGTTAATTAATATTTATTGGATTGAATGAATAAACAACTGAATTCATACTTTCCTGGTCCCATTATGCTGTGGATAACTAAAGTTTTCCAATTTAACAAGGAAAAAGACTATTAATATACTCAATCTGAAATCCCATGCTTACTAAACATTTTCCCGAAATCTTCTTTAATGCATAAGGCAGAAATGAGAGCTTTTTCAGCATCACACATTTTTTAATACGGTTGCTTGCATTGCTCTTTTGGTATCTCCCTCTCTAGTGTGCCTACATTGGGTTGAATGCATACGGAAATTCTACAAGAGGCATACGAAAAGACATTTTGGAAATGCAATTTTAAAAACAACATAGACAGTGGCAGCAAAGAGTTTCCCATGCCCTCATTTTTTCTTAGTTTTTCAAGGTCTGCCTTTGTCTCTGATGGCAAAGCTTATCCCATCATAACGTTTCTTCTATCCCAGTATGAATTCTCATATGTTGCAGAAGAGGAAATTACCCAACATAAAGGTATTTTAACTGCATCGTTTCTACAGCAGCTCCAGAAAACATTATGAAATAAATTCCTGATGCAATATTGTATGAGACTGAGGAAAAGTGGCTTCCTTCTTATTTCTAACAACTATGTGGTTTCCCTGATGACTATAAAGAATATAAGTTCTATATGAGCTGGGATTTGATCAGTTTTGTTCACTGGTCTATCCCTAGCACTTAGATAATCAGTGAGTAGTTACTGAATGAATAGGGTGAAAGCTCTTTTCCCTAATGCACAGTGTGGCTGATACAACTCTCTGATTCAGAAGCTGCACTCTCTGCATTCTATTATTTAACTAGAGCAGGAATTGACAACTTTTAGAAGTCACACCCAAGAGTTTCCCTGTCAAAGGGGTCTACCATACTCCCTATTCCTTTACTAAATTAGACCATCCACATCCCAGGTGGAAAGCATTCTTTTTCACTGGTTCTCACTAATCCCTGTTCAGAGTGTGCCTAGTAACAGAAGTCTGACAATGGAAACATTCTTAAGAATGGCTGGTTTAGGGTCTGAGATCATCTATTAAGAATTCCAAGAAGTCTTTTTCATGTTTGAGATAGGAAAAGGGAAGATATACGGTTAAGAGAGGGCATTTTTTATGAGAGAATATATAATGTTATTAATTTTTAAATTATTTAATAATATTTATAAGTATTTTATATATTTAACATTATAATATCTCCTATATCATTTTAAAACATTCCTCATAACACAATTTTAATATGAGGGCATAGAGTAAAGTTGTAAAATCTCTATAAAAACCTAAGGGACTTTGGAAATGAGTGGAAATGGTGAGAGCACATCATGGTATTTGTGACTAGCAGAGCTATTTCATGGGTATGACACAGTTGTCTAAAGGGTAAGTCTAAGGACATGTATATTACCATAAGGAAAGCTAAAAAATATAACACGGGACAGTATAACATAGTGAAGCTGCATGTAAAATATGAATATGGGTGATATTGCATATATAAGACTGTTTTAAAAAATATAAATGCAAATGTACTAGAGAGAAGAAAACAGAATAGCAGCTATGTTTGGAAGGCCAAGCATAGAGAGATTGATAGGTGAATTTTATTTGTTTGGTTGATTGGCTTTTGTTTATTATTATTATTATTATTACTGGAATAATGAAAATGCTCTAAAAATGATTGAAGTGATAAATGCACAACTATGTGATTATACCAAATACCGTTGATTGTACTCTTTGAATGGATTTATGCTTTATTAATATGAATCAATAAAATTTGTTTTAAAAACCCTAAGAGATCTGCAGAAATAACAAAGATTAGAGGGCCTAAAATTCCAGAGAAAGAAGAATTGCAGAAGATGAGCTGAATATTTGACAGCTTTTATGCTAGGGATATTAGCTGATTCTGGACATAGGCAAGAAGTAGAGAATATGGGTTTGTATAGGACCAAGGGCCAATCCTTGCAGACAGAGAAACCAACAAAGATTTTGACAGGCTCATGGGACTGGAATGACAAAATTGAAAACTTCAATGATCTCAAACACATGGCCAGTTTCCCCCTCAATCAATAATGGACTAAACAGGCATTGATAAATTCAGCAGCTATTCCTAATACAAACACAAACAAAAAATGCGTTTGCTGAATTTGGAAGCTGTTCAGGGCAGGAAGCCAAAAAGCTATATTAAAAATCTTCAACGACCATAGTGGAATTTTTTGCAGGCTCACAGTGCTAGGATGACAAGGCCTAGAATTCAGCACCTGGTAGAAGAGGGCCCCAGGTAAGAAAAAAAAATCTAATTAGGTATATGTAAGTACAATTTTTAAAAGTTACACATATTCAGGGATTTTTGTTAGGAGGCAAAGGAAAGATAAAACTATGAATGAATTAGGTAGAATCGCTCTCCTTTTAGAAGCATTTTCTTTGAGCCATAAACATAGATTTAACACAAAAGTAGAGCCTGAGGGCTCCATGAAATAAAGCCCTTCTTTCCTCAATTTGAAATTAAAAGGTTTAAAAATACAAATAGTTGGGAGGGTTATATACTGTTGTGGTTTAATTCCAAATCAGAGTTCACATGTTGTTTTCAGCTCTTTTCTTGTTTGTTTTTTTTTTCTCATTTATCATTTATCCAGGCCAAGATCAAAAAATAAAATAAAACAGAATAAGTTGTTTCTACAAGTACCCTTGTGTCAGAATAACCATATACTCACACACCTGAATGGAAAACCTGGTTGGGATTTCTCACCAAGATCTGGGGAGTTGGTTAAACTTGGTTAAGCAAGAAGCAGAGGAACAGGAAATCTTTAATTTAAACCAACAGTAGCCAGCAGTCTCTGGAAACAACTCGTCTGTCAGGTTTAAGCCAAGGAGCTGCTTTCCAAGCACAGGGGATAAAAGGAATGGCTCTGGTTTTTACTATCTCATTCATATCCATGTCTGCCATTCAGAGTTTGAGCAAGTTGTTAACCTTTTTGTGCCTCAGTTTCCCTGTGCCTAAAATAGAGAAAATGATCATCCTTTTCTCACAGAACTGTTAAGAGCATTAAATGGATAAATTTATGTACAGAGCCTGACAGTAAGCACTCAGTAAATGGTAGCTGTTTTTGCAAAGATGGATGCATTCTGTGATCTTAGCTTGAACCAGACAACATTTATAACATATAAGTAACTACCCTTTTTCTGAGTCAGGTTCACTAAGCCACCTTCTGATAATTTATCCTAGCGGATAAAGCATCCATAGTGGGAGACAATGTATTAGACGGCCATAAAATCCATTCTTTAGAGTTATAGTTATCTCTCTAAAACAATACATACCAGGTACCTTATATAGTTTTAGCTAATTTTATTTTTTTAAATATGGGTTAAGCTTCTTTTAATAGATCAGAAAATTGGGGAAAAGATGGGTTAAATAATTTGCCAAAGTTCACTTAGTTGTCAATAAGTCTGTGTTCAAACGCAGAATTCTTCTTTTCTCCCATACACCAGGTGACCTTTTCTATGCTGTGCAAGAGGAAGTCTTAACTGGTTAAGTTAAGTTAATCAAGTTAGGGAACATCTCTTTTACTATCACTTGAATTGCAAGACTTTCTGAAACTGGGAATGCAGGTAAAGTAATCCCTTGTTTTTTAGTTAAGAGCAAAGAAGCTTCAGTGAATGTGAATCTAGGTTGCACATTCTTTGAGGAATGGAAAATAAATCCATATAAAAATATCCACTTTGAGGGGTCACTACAAGATGACTTTCTCTATTTTTTTAATATACTGGTTCTCAAACTTCAGGATGCTTCAGTGTTACCACATTTTGTCTAGGTTTTTGACTATGCTGCAGAAATGAATTTCAAGAGCACATCACATTGATTAGGCCAGGAATTTATTAAGGTAGGGAGGGAGGAGAAATGGGAGAAAATAACAGATCATGGGTCCCAGAGAGAGGAAGGGGCTGAAAAGTGATAAAGATGAGCGATTTACAGACTACAGTTTCCCATTATAGATTATAGATGCCCAGGTTTTTACTTGCATGGTGATCCATGCAGGGGAGACACGGTGGGAGCAGGGAGCAGGAGGCAAGAGAGAGTGGGAGAGTAGGAGGTTTTTGTGCCTGCTTTTAAACCATTAATTACTCCGCCCTTTGCTAATGACATGGGAGAAGTTTCAGCTGTTTGCCATTTTGATTGATTACCCCACCCATCAATCCCCTGGAAGGGCCTAATGATAATGTCCCTGGAGAATATCTGGGGCTTTTCCTGGCTTCTGGAGGAACCCTCATTCTGAATAGCAGAAATCTCATCTGAATGGGATTCCAGCAGCCCTCTTGGGGATATCAATATCCACGTGGACTTCTCACCAGGTTCCAGATCCGTCTATTGATTCCCTATTTTACTAGTCTGCTTCATCAGGACTGTGATTAAAACACCATTGCTGGGAAGATGTGGATGAAGCAGCTGGGTGCCCGCCTACCACATGGGGGGCCTGGGGTTTGGTTCCTGGTGCCTCCTAAAGAAAATGAGCAAGACAGCAAGCTGACATGACAGGGCTGACCTGGTGAGCTGATGCAACGAGATGACACAGCAAGATTATGCAACGAGGAGACACAATGAGGAAACACAATAAGAGACACAACAAGCAGGGAGCAGAGGTGGCAAAAGTGATTACGTGGCTCCCTCCCACATGGGAGGTCCCGGGTTCAGTTCCCAGTGCTTCCTAAAGAGAAGATGAACAGAGAGCAGACAGCCAGTGCAAACAATGCGGGGCGGTGAGAAATAAATTAATTAAATTAAATCTTTAAAACAAACAAACAAAAAGCATGCCATTGCTAGGTCCTACCCAAACTTTCTGATTCAGTAAATCTGGGCAGGGGCTTGATAATTTGCTTTATTAATGAGTTCCCAGGTGCTGCTGCTGGCACTGGCCTTGGCCTCACACCCTGACAC
Organism: Cabassous unicinctus; assembly: GCA_029593785.1. Lineage (NCBI taxonomy): Eukaryota > Metazoa > Chordata > Mammalia > Cingulata > Chlamyphoridae > Cabassous > Cabassous unicinctus. Next base: position 3,783 of record JAQZBX010016748.1, on the reverse strand, counting down.
TGCTGTCTTAGTAAAATTGACAGCCAGTGCTCTTAAGTGGCTCATGTGTGAACTCAATTAAGCCCAGCTGATCTGATATTAATCTTTAACTAAAATTTATTGTTCCTTTTGTGAAGTACTTCAGGTTTTATTCATTAACCAAAAAGTCCTGGTACAAACCAAAGAGACCTTGACTTACACAGACAGAATTTAAGTTATTCACCTAGTTGCCCAATAGTCTCAGGAGATGTTAGTACATATAAAGGTCTTTTGGCCTTTCATATTATATAATTATTAATTCAGTGAATGTGGAAATGATTTTCCTTTTATTATCTCTAAGAGGACATTTTATATAAAATGCTAAATTATAGCAACATGTGTGACTAAACATAAAGAACGCAAGGCAGAAATGTCATACTGAGATTGTTGGGTTTTGATTGTTAATATGTGATGGAGCTTCCTTTAAAAACTTAGCCTGAGTTGCTAACTGAAGAAATTGCAAACAGCAGAGAAAATATTCATGGAAGGTAATAAGTGTTGGAATTTAAAAATCGTCAGACATTCTGTAAGACAGTGTATTAGTCAGCCAAAGGGGTGCTAATGTGAAATACCAAAAATGGGTTGGTCTTTATAAAGGGTATTTATTTGGGGTAGAAGTCCACAATACCAGGCTGTCCCGACCCGCGGGACAAATCAACTGAGACTCCAAGTTACCCAGCGAAGGAATGAGGCATAGACACATGTAAGAAAATGGCTGTGCACTTTATTCTACTAACATAGCTCTTCCGTTGCTCTGCCGCGAGGGTTACAATCAGCTCTTTTATAAGCAGGGAAAGGGGAGGTGCATTAAGGCTTAGGTGTCGATACATGATTGGGTAATTTGAGTTGCTAGGCGTGGTAGAGATGGTGACTATTCGCGCGTGCGCGAACATTGTGGCGCGAACAGTAACAGGATATGCTATTTTAAGAAGAAGAAGAAGAAGAAGAAGAAGAAGAAGAAGAAGAAGGAGGTAGAGACGGCCATGACAGTTGTATTCATTTGACATTGCCCCCAACACCAGGCCAGAAAGCATTAAGTTTCTTCTCTCGCCAAAGTCCGTTGCCACGTGTTGGAGCAAGACAGATGCCAACGTTTGCCAGGGTTCAGGCTTCTTGGGTTCCTCTCTTCCCCGGGGCTGTGTTTCTCTCCAGGCTTAGCTCCTGTTTCCTCCACAAGGTCAGCTGTAGACAATCAGGCGAATGGCTCGCTTCTCTTCTCCTAGGACCTTCTCTCCAACATCAAAACTCCAACATCAAAACTCCAACATCAAAACTACTTCTCAAAAACTGCTTCAACTCTGTCCTTTGCCTTGCCTTTTATATCTGATTCCCCACCCACCAAGGGGTGGGGCTCAACACCCTACTGACATGAGCCAGTCAACACCTTAATCATAACTTAATCATGCCCAGATTAACAGATCAGTTTACAAGCATGATCCAATTATATTTTTGGAATTCATAATTGCATCAAATTACCCAATGGCTACAGACAGTTATCTGTAAGTTGTTCTAAATGTCTCTATTCCTATGGCATTTTGCTTATATGCAGAATATTACCCATCATATTGCACTTTAGCACACCAACCCTCCCCATAAGCAAATGTAAAGAAAATTTTGAATGGAAAAAATGAATGGGTTCAGACAATAACAATAATAATGGTAGCAGTGCCTATACATGTGGTTACTGAGCCAGATGCTCTTTTTCAATGTACTTTATAATCTGTATCCTATTTAGTGTTCACAACATCCCTTTAAAGCTGAATTTAGCAGCATCCTCACCATCCCACTAGATGCTACTTCCATTCTCACAGTTGTGACAACCAAAACTGCCCCTAATTGAGAACCACTGATATAAAGTATACAGTATTATATCTACTTCATAGATGTGATATTGGAAATTTAATTTGTCTAAGCTTCCATATCTTATTAGTGTCAAAATAAGGATTCAAACCCAAGTACTTAGATTTGTTCCTACTAGATAAATTTACTCACAATGGAGCTGCCAACTTCTGTAGCCCAGTAAAGGACAAATAAACAGTGATGAATTCCTTATAAATTAATCTTCTAAATGAGTTTTGCCATATTTATATATTAAATTATAGCTTTTATGTTTTGTCTCTGTTTTTATTAGACAAATCATAAATTCTTGAGTACAACTCAGCATCCTTTCTATTTTTATGAAAACTGATGCCATTGTCTCAAAATTCAAAATACTTACTAGTAAAAGGCAGGGTTCTAACTGGCAAAACTCTCTGGGTCCATGGCCTCTGATCATTAACTAGCTTGGGTTGTAGCTATGTCTTGGATTTGTGTTTACTTTGCTCATTTCTTTAATAGGAACTTGGAATTTTGTTCATAGACTCCCTTTTTAAAAAACAATGTATAAACTTGCATTTTCTTAAATGATTCATCAAATAAGTAATATATACATAAACTTCAGTTACAATTGGGATATTTAAGCCAACCACATGAATACAGAGAGATAGAGAACAGGTAGGTAGGTAGGTAGGTAGGTAGATGATGGTAGATAGAGAGAGAGAGAGAGAGAGAAAGAGAGAGAGAGAGAGAGAGAGAGAGAGAGAGAGAGAGAGAGAGAAAACGGCTGTATGGAAATTAGAATCTGCATTGCTTCTAAGAGTCAGTCAGAATCTGGTGTTCTGGCCGTGAATGAAAATGAAACGTGCTGGTGATTATTATATTATTTACTAGAAAGGTAAGTAGGAGTAGGTAGAGATGGATAATATAGAGTTATTGACTTCTGAATAGAACTGGTTGAAGAGATAAGAAGTTATAAACTATCTAGATTAAGGTAATTATAGATAGGAGAGTGAAAGGATCAATAATTTATATTTAGATGATGATAAAAAGGGAATGGATATTTCCTCTCAACACAACACACACACACATTTGACTTTATTATAATAGATTTCACAAAATTTTCTGGTATTAACTGCCATAAAATATATTGCTATGTTTTTATATATTTAAGAAAATGTTTTTAAAGGTTTAGGACCTACGTGAAGTAAACTATAAACTCTCATTGAAGGATATAAAACAAGTTTCTCAACAAATGGGAAAAACAATAAAGCTTTGGATAGGAAACAATATAATAAAAATATTAATGATTCTAAAAATTTATATGCAGATAATTTATTCAGAATCCCAACTGGGAATTTTTGAAAGTATTAAAAAATTATCCTAAAATTTATGTGCCAGAAAAGATTTTATAGATTACACACACATATTTGTGATGACTAGTATGAGACGATATGACTGAACTATAGAAAATGCTATAAAACACTGATAACCAATAATTATTTTATTAGCATGATCTAGGTGAATAGATCCTGGGAGAATAGAGAATCTAGAAATTGACACCAGTATGTAAAAGAAAAATTTACATTTGACAAATGTATTTCATTTCACAGGAGCAGGATGGATTATTAATAAACAACCCTAGCAAGATCAGCTATCCATTCACATTTTACACCATGTACAGAAAACAAATTTCAGATGGAGTAAAGACAAATTTGTAAAAAATAAAACATTTTTGCAAAAACTTTAGAAGGCTACCTGACAAAACCTAGGGGCAAGTGTGACCTTCTTAACTAAGACTGAAAACCCAGAAGCTATAAGAGATAACACAGATAAATCTGTAGCAAAAGGTAACAGACAAAATCAAAAGACCTATAATAGATTTTAAAAATATATGCAAGCTGAAAAATACAGATGGGGGTTGTTTCTATAATACACAGAGGACACTAA
>JAQZBX010016747.1:13822-36297 GCA_029593785.1 Cabassous unicinctus | reverse complement strand
ATCTGTATTACATATATGGAAACAAAGACCCAGGGAGAGTAAATGACCAAAGTCAGTGACTTTGGAGTCAGTAAATGCAAATACTCCACTGCCCTACTGGACTTCCAGGGAAAGTGGTTGCTGAGAAGGTCATTGCCAAACCATGTCCTACTTTTCTGAATGACAGACAAAGGAGGCCCTGGTACCCATTCCTTCTTGGCCTGTGACCAATCTCAGACTTCCTTAGGAGCCACCCAGGAGCCAGAGTGGAGCCCATGGCAGGGGTCCCCACCTGGACCACTGAGCCGTCTGCTCTGGGCCTAGAGGGACTCCAACTATGTCTTCGTATCCCCTCTTTGGATTTGATTTCCTTAACCATCAGAGCGGTAAGACCTAAGGGGCAGGTCGTGGGTGCAGACTTAAGGGAAAGAGATTATAACTGCTTCTAGTAGGGACCCCGTTGAGTGTTGTAGGATCTCAGTGAGGGATGACCCACCTGGGCCTACCTGGTTGACCCCCCACTCAGGGCAGAAGCCTGTAGAAAGAAAAGGCATTTTTCATGAGGTCCCAGGATCTTTGCACAGAGCTCTGTTGAGAGCTTTCAAAGGCATTTGGAAAACTGGTTTTTCTTCTGTATTGCTATCAGGCTACCGTCCACTATTAAAATGCCCTTTTGATCAATTAACATTGAAATCATATATAATTTATGAAAGTAGTCTTTTTTTTTTTTTTTTACCAACCCTGGTATTATTACAAAGATTTCTTTTACCTTTTTTCAGAGACTGATTTATATTTCATAGACACATGTTAGCATTTCAATACTCTAGGGATGCATTCTCTAAAACATCCAGTGACTTCAAATGTGACTCGTGATTGTTTAGTTAAAGCAATAATCAACCACTCTTTCCATTTTTTTAATGAAGTCTGACACCTAGATTTACTAGCTTCATATGTGAACACAGCTAAAACTAAGAAATTTTAAATTCTGAGTTTTGAATTATTTGAACAGTGGAAAAGCTGCTGAGTTTTTAAAGGAAGATTCAATTTAAATTGCTTAATATTAATTGTCAGGAGCTCATCTTTCTCTAGACAAGCTATGGGACCATCCATTCATTCAACAGCCAAGTTCACATATTTCTTTAACTACAGGGCAGTAATAAGTGATATTCTTGTCACTGTCCTTGAAATACTATAATAATTTGAAATACCTTCTTAAAGAAAAACCAAATTATTTTCATTTATATTTTAGTGTATTCCAATTATTTGAATATAGCTAATGAACCTATGATACCATGGTATTAATTCATACATTATCAAGATATATTATTAATTGAAATACAGCATTTACCAACCATGCCTGGAAAGCAGAAATCAAATATTCTAGCAATGATGTTCATTAGGGCTCTTTCTTCTGTTTGATAGTTACTAACATTCTTCTAGAACCAAGTGAGTCAACCTGGATTAAAAGAATCCAGTGATACTGTTTGACTTGGGCCTGGGATAGGGGAATGGATATTGATTGCAAATGGGCACAAGAAAATTTCTGGGGGTGATGGCAGCATACGGTTTGATTTTGGTGGTGGTGGTATTTGTCAAAACACTTTAAAATGTTCACTTAAAATCAGCACATTTTATTGTATGTAATTTAGACTTCTAGAAAGCCAATTTTAAAACAAAAAAAAGAATCCAGTGACAAAATTTCACGTACTATGCCAGTTACTCAACCTATATATATATATACATATTTTTTTTTTTTAACCATCTGACAGTCTGCAATGTTCACTTTTCATGACTTAACCAGTTAAATCAAGCCTGGCAAACTCCCATGGCATTTCCTTGTAGTGAAGGAAACACTCAGCTGTGTTACTGCCCATGTCTTTATTGTGTTTACAAGTTTCTAAGGAGGCTGTTAGGCTTTTAGATGAGGTTGCTATTAAAGGATTCTAAAACACAATTAAACAAACAGAAACTAAACATCTAGTGCTATGGCGCAGATGGCAGGAATCTAAACAATCTTTCTATGCTTACTCAGAATCTGCATTAAAGTTTTCAAAATATATAAATGCGAAGTGGATGTAGCTCAGTGGTTGAGTGCCTTCTTCCCATGAACCAGGGCCTGGGTTCAATCCCTGGTACCTCCTAAAAAATAGATAGATGAATGGATGGATGGATGGATGGATGGATGGAGAGAGAGAGAGAGAGAGAGAGAGAGAGAGAGACAGGAGAGAGAGATGATTGATGGATGATGATAGATAGATAGATAGATACACAGTTTCATAGCATAGCCTGGTGAAAATATTTATGCCATTGATTTTGAACTTATCAAATGAAGTAAGGAGGTTAGAGATTCATTAGGAAGCTTTAGTAGAAGAAACTTCTACCTGATTTGATTTTCAAACCATGGGGATGGGCCGAAAGGCAGTCTTCTAAAAGGCATGGCTTCCAGAGCAATATGACACCACCACTGCCGAGCAAGTTCCCTCCCGTTGCCCTTCCCCAATGCGCTGCGGTCTCTCTAGGATCCAGGTCTTGTTCCCACCTCTGCAAGGAGGCTCAGTCTCAAGGCCTGGCGGAGTCTAAAGGTAAGCCTTCCTATGTGGAGACTCCAGGTCTTGGCCCCACAAGGAGTCACCAAATGCCACCGAACTAGAGATGCCACAAAATGTGTCACCTTACCCCTGCCCCCTACTCAGAAGCTGTCACCACATCAGGTAATCACAAGCTGGGTGCCTACAATATGCAAAACACTTTCGATGGTGGCCTTACACGCCTGTCCTGATCACTCCCAGCTTACATATTTGGAAGCAGAAACTCAGAACAGTTGAAACAATCTGAACCAGGGGGGAAACCCCCCTTGACCAGCCGGCCTCCAGAACCACGGTGCAATCCTGCCTCCCATGCAGAGACTTTAGGACCAGCAACCATCTTCTCATGGGTAAACCAAGGAGGTATGCCAGGGAAGTGTGTGCAGTTATAGTTGACCTGACCCCGTATCAAGCCCCAAGAGGGTTCCTCGCCTGCGCTCGCTGGCGGATGCTCAGAGACTTCTGTCTCCATGTCTGTAAAATGAGATGGAGGGACTCAGTGGTTCTCCAATGCTCCTTCCTGCTCCAATGTTCTAGGGTATGTGGGAAAGCCTCCACAGCAGTCAGAACAGCTAGCAACAACTGAAATTAAACAGACTTCCACATGAACCAATAACGGAAAAAAAATAATAAAGCAACAGCTAACGTCCGTTTAGGACTTTCATTTGCAGAGTGTGTTCACTTAGATATATTACCCAACTCACTCATTCCCAATAATCCTGGGAGATGGAAGTCACCCTTACTTCAGTGAGACTCCAAGGCACACAGCCACTGAGGGACCTGCCTGGGAGCGAACACAGACTCATTCCTTCTGACTCCCTATCCTATGCTCTGGCTTTGATGTCCTGAGGCTTCTTCTCTTACATTCCCTTCTGCAGACTGGAAATGTGTTTGTGGGGTGAACATTGAAAAATCTCAATGATTTTGCCCATATGGGCATCAGCTCACCACCCTATAGATATGGACAAAATCTGTGATAAGGTGAAAGGGTGTGGTTCGGCAGTGGATGGGCGTGAGTGTGGTGCAGTGATGCTATTGGGTTCGGCGGTGCTGGTCTCTGAGAGAGGTGGGGTGGGGAGTGAGTTGGACTCCCCATGGAGCTGGGGGGAGGGTTGGAGGAAGGAACAGGTAAACTCTGGGGATTTGCAGGTCTGAGGTTAAAACTACAATGTTGGGAATGTTCTTTTGACAAATTTGGCAGGGGAGGGTTACTGGTGTAGGGCATTGGGTGTGTGGGGGGGATATATGAGATAGGGTGCACCTGGGGCACGCCTCTATGGAATATGAAAGTGTTCATCTTGTCATAGTATGTTATCTCAATGGTTGGAGACCCACACAATAATCAAGAAAATATTAAACTCTCATCCTTGGGAGTCCTCTGTTCTCAATCAGAGGGACAAGAATCTCTCAAGAACATAGGCAGTGCCTAATAAAAGAAAACAGACCAAATATGTCAAGCTCTCAATATTAATGCAAGTAACTATGAATCTTATTCTTCAAAGATTGAAACTTGGTGGTGACCATAGGTTCTGAAGGGAGGGGAGGGAAGAAAAGAATAGGGAAAAAAAAAAAAAAAACTCAAGGAATATGAGGAATTTACATCACACTGTTCAAAAACCACAGAGTCATATCAACTCCTCCATCTCCTCACTAGGGACTGAGTCCCTAAACATCTGCCAGCTCCATCTCTCCCCTCTGTCGGCTTTTCACATCCTTGGATACTGTGCTTCTTAGTCCCAAACAATCACCTCGGATCAGACTATCTCCGCCACCTCCTAACTGGGCTTCACTTGTTCCTGGGTCTTGCCCCACTGTGGGGACGTGCTCCCGTTTGCCTTTATAATTAATAAATGGCAGTAAGTATTTCTAAAACATAAAAATGACCTTTGAAAACCTTCCCGGGGTCCCCCAGGGCCTTAGGGATCAAGTCCCAGGTTCTGTGCGAGGCCCACTGGATCTTGAACTTCAGGACGTTTGTCCAAACACACTCCCAAAACCAGAATGTCTTGGACACGTCTGCAAAAAAGCCATATCCGAAAAATAGCTCATTTGCCTTCCTATGGCAACTCAAGACCTCTCATGCTTTCTTTACCATCTTTTGCATATTTTCCACACCAATAAGCAATCTTCCACATTTAAAGGGAAGTCAAAGATATCCTCTCTTTTAAAACCTGATTATAACATTTAAAATTTTAATTTACCATTGCCTAGCAAAAAGAAAAAAAAAAAAAAGGAAGGAGAGAAAAAGCATCTATTTTACCTGTAAATTCCAAAACGTACGTAGAATTTCCTCAATCACTCCCAAAATGTCTTAATAAAGAGGGCTGGGGTTTGGAAGACGTGGAGCAAAGGGCTCTTATATGGCTGTGAGCTTGTTGCTCAGATGCTGCCTGGGAGCAAACCTGGTTCCTATTCCTGCTCGTCAAAGGAACAGCGATGTTTGCATTGCCACCTGCATTACCTGTAGCAACAGCAAACATTTTGCTTAACTCTGAAGCCACTAACTGGCAAAGAACAGAGCTGGCCTGAGATCCAGAACTGTTATTATGCATCAGGGAGTGGATTCCTCTTATTCTGATAAAGAAATATTCAGAAAGCAGCACACTTACTTGCTTTTTCTCATCCTTACAGTTGCCCACAATATCTGAATTAAATGGCAAACAATATAATCTTTTTTTTTTTCTCTTTCTAATCAATAGACCTCTTGTGGCATGTAGATATCATGTGACATATGAAAATAATGAGCTTTTCATCTTTTTTTTGAAGTTGATGGTTTCACTCTATCATGAAGAGTATGTTTTCGTTTGTTAGATACCATGAAGTGAGGTTAGGTCCCCACGGCAAGTGCCTTGTCTCCATTCTTCTTAAGTGCTTGCTCTGTTCCCTGCAAAGAACAAAACTCCTGGCTTCTAGATTTCACAAGCAAGTCCTCTTATGCACTGAGATGTCTGTCAATATGCACTTAGCGACTCTAGTTTTCATTGATCTTTTCCACAGCTGTTGAAGTACCTATTTAGAGCTAGCCAGAGGTAGGTACCACCAGGTAGTGCTTTCTCTAGCAAAACTCATTGCCAAATAGGAGAAACAAATATTTAAAAGAAAAACCTTCAATGACTGTGATAATTTCTACAGTAGGGATTAAATAGTATATAGAGTGATGACATAAAGGAAATAAATGTTTTTGTGAATCGGGCAAGATGTCTCAGAGGAAAAAAATATTGGGTCTGGATCTAAAGAATTAGTAGGACTTTGTGACAGTTTGAATTTGGTGATTTCCCCCTCAAAAAAAGATTATGTTCTTGAACTAATCCATTCCTGTGGGTGTGAGGCCCTTTTGATTAGACTATGTCAGTGAGGCATGACTCAGGTTGGGTCTCCACCCTCTTACTGAGTTTGATATAAACAGAGATGCAGAGAGAGACACAGATATAAAGGAAGCCACCATATTTGATTCTGCAATATGAGGAAAAGGAGGCCAGTTTCTCTCACAGCTGAGCTGAAAGGAGAGAAACCCCAAGAGGCTCAAAAGAGCTGAGGCCCAGGGAGAGATGAGCCATATGCCTAATAGGCCACAGGTGAAGTCAGGAAGAAAGCAGAGCAGCCAATCCTGAGAGAGGAGGCCCAGTAAGAGGCAAGCCCTACACCTGGTTGCCCAGAACTGAGCTCCAGAAAGCAGTAGATTCTGGAGGGAAAGGCAGAGACCTCAGCAGAGCTTGGCAGCCATCTTGCTTCACCACATGGCCAGACAACAAGATCACCAGTAGCTGACTCTGGTGAGGAAGTATCTCTGATGGTGCCTTCATTTGGACATTTCACAGCCTTGGAACTGTAAAATTTTACCCAAATAAAATCCCCATTATAAAAGCCAACACCTTTCTGGTACTTTGCACTGGCAGCCCTTGGGCAAACTAAGACAGACTTGTCCAAGGAGAACTGAGGCCGGTATTGCAAAGCCCAGACCTGTAACACAACATGACGAATCAGACACCATGGGCCAGGAGTGCAAAGGGCAAGACAAGTGAGTTGTGAGGATCTTTATATGGAGTGTCAAGTGTCCATGAAAAAGTGACACCAAGGATGTATGAAAGAGAAGCTCATTAGTACTCAAGGGTCTTAGAGAGAACGGCAGGCTTCATGGAGACACACAGGGAAACACATCAGGAGCAGGAGCTCAACTGAGCAGGTGAGGAACAAAGGTCACCATGGACCTGGGGGCTTGCCTTTATGGTACTTGTATTAGTCAGCCAAAAGGGTGCTGATGCAAAGTACCAGAACTCTGTTGGCTTTTATAAAAGGTATTTATTTGGGATAGAAGCTTACAGTCACAGGGCCCTAAAGCATAAGTTACTTCCCTCACCAAAGTCTGTTACCACATGTTGGGACAAAGATGGCTGCCAGTCTCTGTGAGGGTTCAGGCTTCCTCTTCCTCCTAAGGCTCCATGGTCCCAGCTTCTTCCTTTCTCAGCTGTAGGTTAGCATAAGGCTTTTCTCGCTTCCCAGGGCTTGTTTCTTTCCAGGCTCAGCTGCTCAGTCTCTTCACAAGGTCAGCTGTAAACTATCAGGCTCGTCTCTCTTCCTGGGGCCTCTGCTGTGTCTATGGAGATGTCTCTCTTCCTCTGTGTTCTTCTTCTCTGTGTGTTTACTTCCCAGGGCTCCAGCATCAAAACTCCAACTCTCTCCTCTGTGAGTCCCCACCCACCAAGGGGACAGGGTCTCAACATCTTACTGATGTGGCCCAATCAAAACCCTAATCATAATTTAATCAAGTAAAAGTGAAACCTCTGAATCTAATACAATCCAATATACCCAGAGGAACAGCCCAGTTTACAAACACAAGCCAATATCTATTTTTGGAATTCATAAATAGTACCAAACTGCCACAGTGCTATAGGGGCTGTAGCCTTTGGTCAAGCAAGAGTGGGAATTGGGAGTTTGTGCTTGAGTTTTGCAGGGACTTGAACCCAGGAAGGATGCAGGAAGGAGAGAGAGAATCTGTCTATCTTGCATTATAAACAGGGATCTGGGTGGTCACCCAGTCACCAAACGATGGGGTCAGAGATGCTGAGGCAGCACGGCAGTGTGAAAAGGCCCTATTTATCCTAATTCACTACAATAATAAATATTTTTTACTCTTATTAAAGAAGTTATGCGCTTATAAAACAATCATGCATAACGTGCAGAATTCCCGTACAACACCCTACCACCACCTTGTATTTTTGTGGGACGTTTGTTACAAATTATGAAAGAGCAGCATTTAAATATTACTGCTAACTATGGTCCAAAGCTTACTTTTGGTGTGTTTTTTCCATAAACCACCCTATTATTAGCACCAATAATAAATGTTTTCAGCTTTGCAGGCCAAATTGTCTCACATCAATAATAAACCAAAGAATGAGGAGGATTGTGTTCCAATGAAACTTTATTTACCAAAACAGGTGGTGGGTGGTAGTTTGCCAACCCCTGATATGAGCTGTTTGGTGTGCCCTGGGCTACTGGAAGGAAGGCAGTTTGAGAAGTAGAAAGCATTGCATGTTGTGCTAAGTTTGGACTTCATCAGACAGCAAAGGGGAGCCAATGAAAGGAATGGTGTGGCCAAATGGTGTTTACTTTTTAAAATATCACCTTGGAGGTAGTGGATTTGAGAGGGGCACGGCTGGAGACAGGGGTTGCTGCTGCTCGTTTAGCACCAAATCATGATTTTCCATGTGATGAGTGAACTTTCTGTATCTGTACCTCTTATCTCTCTGAATAGCTTTACACTTCATGTGTTGCATTTCTTTTTCGGTACTTCCCCACAGACGTTAGGAAAGCGGTTTCTATATCACAAGTAGTTAATAAATACAGTTGTACATGCATTGACAGTGGACCGTGGACCGATACACAACAAACAGTTGCTCTTGTTTGTTTTGTGCTTGACTCAAAGCAGGAAGAAAGCTGTTCACTTCAAAAGCAGTCGCAGCTACCGCTCTCAGCAACTTGTCTATTATTTAATGACTTGTCATCTAAATCAAGTTACTGTCCAATTCCCTCTACTTGAAAAATAAATAATTCAATTGACATAGGTTTTGAGAGTCTCTCATGAAAAACAAAATATTAACATATATTTTTAATGCCCTTCAAATGTTTACTCTTTAAGCTAACTTATTTCAAAGGCCATAGACAAACTACCCCCAAATCACCAACCAGAGTTACTACTATCTAGATACAATCTTCCAATTTGCTTTTTTTTTTTTTTTAAAGATTTATTTATTTATTTATTTATTTATCCCCCCCTTGCTGCTTGTGTTTTACTGTGTCCATTCGCTGTGTGTTTCTTCCGTGTCTGCTTATCTCCCCCTTGCTGTGAGGTCCTGCTGCATCAGCCCACCACGCCGCGCGGACCGGCCTGCTCTCACAAGGAGGCCCCAGGAAGCGAACCCGGGCCTCCTGCATGGTAAACGGGGGCCCTATCGATTGAGTTACACCCGCTTCCCTTCCAATTTGCTTTTGTGTAAAATAACACCAAATCAACTATTTTAGTTAGGAGGATTACTTTCAGTAACAGTTTTTCAGAAACATAAATCACTCAGCTTGGAATCAGTGCCTGAAAAGAAATATATATAGCTCCTCGAGTTCTGGTTAATAGCTGTGTTTTCCTCTTCATCCCCTGAGCATATCTGCGAATGGAGACCCCTGGAGGTTAGCTCTCATCCCTTATCCATTTCCATATTCAGACAGTGCTTCCTCTCTGCTCAGCAATGCAGGCATCCCTGCAAGATGAGAGCCTTGGGGTTTGATAAATGTATCAAATCATTTGAGGTCATCGTTCTCTTCAATTTGGTAATGAGAACCCGTGGTTAAAGGTCTAACATTGATTGTAATGCATAGAGAGAGAGCAAAAGCAGAATCTGTTTGAATTTCTCCTCAAAGCAGAGGAAACACTGCCCCTCCTCCCATGGCTCCCTCATCTGTTTGCTCATTGTTTTTGCTCATTGTCTGCTCCTTGTTTGCTTGTTTGTTTTTTTCTTTAGGAGGCACTGGGAACTGAACCCATGACCTCCCATGAGGGAGGCAGGCACTCAACTGCTTAAGCCACATCTGCTCCCTGCTTGTTGGTTTTTGGTCATTTTCTGCTCATTATCTTGTTCGTTGTTTTTGCTCATTGTCTGCTCATTGTTTTTTTTTTCTCATTGTTTTTCCTCAATGTCTGCTTGTTGTTTGTCTTCTTTAGGAGGCACTGGGAACCAAATCCAGGACCTCCCATGTGGGAGGTAGGCACCAACTGCTTGAGCCACATCTACTCCAAAACTTTTTAAATTGGAACACACAAGAAGCAAAGTTCTTTCAAATGTAATATTAGAATGCCAATTCCCCGAGACCAAGAAATTCTATATGGAAGAACCTGTGCATTTTGAGATGCTTACCATCTCTTAACAAAATTAAGTAGCAAGAAGCAGGATGGTGTAGTGGAAAATTCAATGACCGAAAATGATGTACAAATGGCCAATGAGCACATGATGACATGCTCAACATCATTAGCCATCAGGGAAATGCAAATCAAAGCCACAAGAGAAATAGGAGTCTTCGTGCCTTGCTGGTAGGAATGTAAACTGTGCAGCTTCTGTGGAAAACAGATTGTCAGTTCCTCCAAAAGTTAAACATAGAATTACTATACGATGGTTAGGCTAATGTGTCATCTTGGCCTGGTGATGTTGCCCAGTTGTCTGGTCAAGCAAGCACTGGGCTATTTGTAAGACAAGGGCATTTCATGGACTTTAACCATCAGTGAGTTGATTGCATAGATGGTGTGTTACATCTACAACCAACTCATGAGATTCCCGTCAGCAATGAGTGCTGTCTCATCCAATGAATTGAAGACCTTAAAAGGAGAAGTGATTTCACCATTCAAGGAGAGAATTTCCATTTCTACTTCAGACAGCCAGCATCTCCTGCCTCAAATACCCTCATTAGAGCCCCTGGCTTGCAGCCTGCCCTACGGAATTTGGCTTTGTGCATCCCCACAGTCATGTGAGACAATTTTATAAAATCTCATACTATTTACAGAGATCTCCTATCAGTTCTGTTTCCCTAGAGAACCCTGACTAATACACCATAGAACCCAGTAATTCTACTCCTAGGTATATACCCAAAAGAATTGAAAACAGGACTGGAACAGATATTTGCACACCAATGTTCACAGTGGCATTATTTATAATTGCTAAAAGGTGGAAGCAACCCAAGTGTCCATGAACACATGACAACACCCCCAGGCAATAAAGTCAGATTCTCAATGGTGTGTCACAACAGAATGATGCAAAATGCAGTGTAAACAAAAACATTCCAGTCCAATTACTACATTTGGGATAATTTGTTACACTAGCAATAGTAAACTAATACCATTGCCTACCATGTATAAATCATGACTTTAAAATCTGGACAAGAAGTAGCAAAGGCTTGAACTAAGGCAGTGGCAGTGGAAATGGCCAAAGGGGCTAAATCAAGAGACATGATGGAGTCATCAATAAAACAGGTCTACCAGGTGGCTGTAGGAAGTAGGATGTGGGGAGAGCTAGGATACCCTCCTCCTGGGCTCTACCTTAGTTGAGCAGGTGGATGGTGGGAACACTAACTTAGTATAGAAAGGGAAATGGGTTTACTAATTTACTATACAAATTTGATTAGTCAAAGGGATTGATATAATTTGTAAAATAATACAAATGTTATCTAGAATTTAACTATTTGCTTTGTGTGGTGGTTTGGAACTGGACATACCCTAGAAAATGATGTTCTTAAAGCTAATCCATTCCTGTGGGTGTAAACCTGTTGTAAGTAGGACCTTTTGATGAAGTTACTTCATTTAAGGCATGGCCCAGGGTGCGTCTTAATCCTCTTACTGGAGTCCTTTATTAGAGAATGAAATTCAGAGAAAGAGAAAGCCACAGAAACAAGAAGCTGAAAGAGAAGGTAGAGACCAGCAGATGCCACCATGTGCCTTGCCATGTGACAGAGGAATCCAGGATCACAGGCAGCCAGTCTTTGGGGAGAAAGCATTGCCTGATGATTCCTTGATGTGGACATTTTTCTCACCTCAAAACTGTAAGTTTGGGGGGCGGATGTGGCTCAAATGGTTGGGCATCTGTCTGCCATATGGAGGGACCCGGGTTCGATCCCCAGGACCTCCCGGTAAAATAAAAATATATATATAGAAGGCGCATGGGCTGCCAGGCTCTGTGTGCCGGTGAGCTGCCAGGCCCCGGAGCCATGCAGCAAGATGATGACGTAAAAGGAGAGAGACAAGACAAGATGCTTAAGCTCCCAAAAAAGCAGGAGCTGAGGTGGCGCAGATGGCAGAACACCTCTCTCCTACATCAGAGGTCTTCAGGATCGAATCCTGGTGAAGACTGGAGGAGGAGAATGAGAAGAGATGAAACAGACACAGAGAATTGCTCAGCGAATGGACACACAAAAAAAACAGCAAATGGGGAAGAGGGGGTTTAAAATGGATCAAGTAAATAAATAAATCTTTAAAAAAATTAAAAAAAAAACTGCAAGCTTGTAAGCTAATAAATCCCCACTGTTTAAAGCCAACCCATTTCATGGTATCTGCTTTCAGCAGCCTAGCAAACAAAAACACTTTGTCTACCACTGAAGATAAATTTTGGCTGTGAGATTCTTCTCTTTTCTCAAGGGAAATACCCCAAAAGTAAAATGCCCAAGTAATACAGCTTATAGCTCTACATAAAGGTGGGAGTTTTCTAATTTTCACTCCATTCTTCTGTTTTCTCTTTTCACCTCTCTCTTTCTCTTCCCCTTCCTCCTGTTTTATTTTCCTTCATCTACCTAGTTCCAAAATATATGAGACATAAACAACATCACCACACTGGAGATACTTAGAAAGGCAAACTTGATACAGAGACTGTATCAAGCATGGCAAATTAAAAGAAACAGTAAACTAAGACAGATCTTAGAAAACATCTAGAAAAAAAATTTTAATGTGTTACAAATGTTCAAACTCAGGCCCAAAATATTAATTTGTTCACTTTTTCAAAGTCATAAAATTAGTTGGTGGCACTGTCAAGAACTGTGAAGGTATGAGGCTTTTCCTATGTGCAAGCTAATCAATTAGTCTGCTACTGTTTCCTGTAGGGTGGTAGTTTGCATGAGACTCCTAGGCCGGAGACAAAGAACAGTCGGTTACTCACAGCAGTAGCAGGAAGCAGAGTGTTCACATTTTTTCCCATTTCCGTGAGCTCCAGTCCCACTGAGTGATGCAGAGAAGGCCTAGTAAACCAGAGCATGCAGGGTGCTGAATTATAGGAGAGTAACCCTGAGTTGAAGAGTCTCAAATCTCTTATAATTGACAAGAAGAATGCCTGCCGTTTACCCTGGAGGACAACATAGCTCTGTCTTCCAGGTCTGTTCATTATACAAACAGCCTTGAAAAGTGTCTAGAAGGAAGGTAGCCAGTGCCTTGATTACAAGAGGTACAGAAATGCAAGGGGTCCATGGAAAATTGTCTCCTGACACACACGGCCAGGGCTAAAGAGCTTTCTTCCCTTTCTGTAGTGGTGTTCTTTCACGGCAAATGCCACAGTTGCACTACAAATAGCCCGTGGAATGGCCCTTACTAAAGACTTGAGACTTTTCAGGGATCGTGCTTAATGAGTAGGCTAACTTGAAACGAGTCATCACAAGTACACATGCTCCAAAGATGGCAGCCACATTTAAGGAAACTGGTACATTTCATATTGCTACCTTCCTAGAATCCTCTCTAGAATCTTGTTAGCCACAAGAAAGCAAAGTTTGTTTGTTTTTTTAAAAAAAGAATGTTTAAGACATGGTAGTATCAAAGGCTCCCTTGGGTCACTCCTGAACTAATTTAATCTGAGCTCAGGGAAAGACCCGTTTCCAATAAGTTAAAACAGTAGCTTCCATTCTCCACTCTTTAATCACAATGGGGCTAGGAACACCTGCCAGTCATGGAAAGTGACAGGAAAAGAGGCTGCCTCCACCAACCTGCCTCCTGCTGTCTCCTCTCTGGCAGCTACACCTGTTACCTGCAGGCAGGAAGGCTCCCAGTATTCCAGTTTTTGTAGATGCTCAGTTCCCTTGGCTTTAATGATGATGATGATGATGTCAATGAAGTAACTCTTCTTGGTGACAATGAGTAGGACTTTCGCAGCTGGACGTTCTGCACAAACACTGATTTGAACCCTGTCCAATAACAAACTATGACTGGAATTTAGTCGCTGTGGAAGAGTTTAGGATCTTGGTTAATTGGGGTTTTTTTTCCCCCTATAAATTGTTTTTTGGAAGTTTGGGTGACAACTTTAAAACCTGAATTATCTCTTTTTTTTTCACTTTTTCTATTTTGTATTTTTGAAAGAAACTTAGATTACATAAATGATACATAAAAAATGTAGGGGATTCCCATATACCCCACTTCCTCCCCCTCTCACACTTTCCCACATTAACATCCTTCATTAGTGTGGTACATTTGTTACAACTGATGAACACATATTGGAGCATATAGTTTACATTATAGTTTAAACTCTCTCCCACACAATTTTGTAAGTTATGACAAGATATATAATGTGCTGTATCTGCCATTGCAACGTCATTCAGGACAATTCCAATGTCTGGAAAAACATTTTTCTGCAGAACTTGAGTGTGTTTTTACCTACTCTGCCTGCTTTCACATGCCTTTAAACTTTTGTGCATCTTCTTTGAGCCAGTCTTCTGCTTCCTGAATTCTATTTGCTGTTTTATCAGGAGATGCATCTTTCATGTTTATATCATAACTGCTTGTTCAGTTACTGCAGCCGTGTTTCATAATTGCATTTCCACGTGTAGCATTGGAAAGCCTTCCAAATGACCTATCTTTGCATGTTCTACTAGTCCATCAAATAAATGCTCAGGGTGATGAACATTTGTTGAGCATCTACTATGTGCCAGGGTAGGCTGTTAGGTTCTGGAGATAAAAAGGTGGTTGAGAAACAAACTTTAAAGAGTTTCTGCCCTTCCAAAAATGCTTGACAATTAAGGTGAGTTTTTCCTGAGAGAACCTTCCCATCATTTGTTGTTTTGAACAGATTTTGAGAACTTATTCTAATAGGGTAAAACTGAGTATTTATTTTCAGAATGGCAAGCCAGCACTCTTTGGCTCATCTTCAGGTCTCGCTGCTTGTGGGTACAGATTGGACTGAATTTTCCTGACTTTTGTTAACTTGCAAGGACTTGCTTTAGTTGCTGCAGAATCTCAGTCCATGGCAAGTTACTAAGTGCCCTTGTCTCTGGTTCCCAACTTAGGCTTTATATTTCTAACTCAATCTATCCAGCTTCCTCATGGAGATCCACTGCACACAAAACTTTTTATTTTTACTGATTTTTATGTTAGAGATATTGTAGGTTTACAGAAAAATCATGCATAAAATATATTGTTCCCTTTTATCACCTTAATATTAACCCCTTGCATTAGTGTGATACATTTGCTACAATTCATGGAAGAACATTTTTATAATTGTACTATTAACTGTACAGTTCATCATTTACATTAGGGTTCACTCTTTGTGTTGTACAAGCCTATAGTTTTTTTCTTTAATTCTAGTAATATACATACAACCTAAAATTTTCCCCTTTAGCCAGATCCAAATACATAATCTGTGATGTTAATTACATTCACAGTATTGTGCTACCATTACCACCATCTGTTACCAAAACTTTTCCATCAAAACACATAGAAACTATACAATTTAAGCATTGACTCCCCATTCCCTACATCCACCACACTTCCCCAGGATTTACTGGGGTTTTCTTTCCTTATTGTTGAAGGCTATAAGAGTCTGATAGTATAGTGATTTTTCCCAAGCTATTTATGCAAAGACTGTATTCCTTGACACACACAGTCACTGAAATCTCTGGCCCTTTAGTTTGTATTCAGCTAGTCTTGTGACAGAGATTTCTTTTGAGTGCCAAGAGCTCATATGCCAAAAAAAATAAAATACAGGGAAAAAAATCACCTCTCCCAGCCTTTGCAGATTAGCTCTGAGTGGAGCTCTCCTTCAACTCTCAGCCAGCCTTGCAGTGAGCCAAAAGGACAGCCCAAGGCAAAAGCTTAGGGTACTCTCAAGTCTTTTCTGAGCATATACCTTACCCTGGGCATGTGTAGCCTTATCAATTTCCCCATATACTCAGAAACTCCAAATGCTCTATTTTCTCTGCAGACTTTCCTCCCAGGCCCCAAGAACTCTATTGTATGTCCTAAGCATAATCTCTTGCCCAGGCAGCTGTGGTTTGACTGTTTTCTTATGTTGTTCCGTGCCAGCCCCTTCTCCATTCACAAGGAATTCTGGGATCACTGAGACAGAAATGACAGCTTCCACCAGAAGGACTGCAACAGGCACACCTGTACCTCAATATGTGAGCATGGGTCACTCTGCTCTCTCTGGAACCCAGAACCAGGAAGCTGCACTGGGACCATGATCTGCTGCCATGCTACACCAGGTAGAGGGTGGGGCTGGTAAAGGTGCCGCAGGGCTTTCCCACCATTCCCACACACACACCTTTTTTTTTTTCCTTTATTTTAAAGAAGTTTTAGATTACATAAAACTTACATCAGAAATATAGAGGATTCCCACCCACCCCCCTCACACTATCCCCCATTAACAACATCTTTCATTAATGCGGTACATTTGTTACAATTGATGAACAAATATTGAAGCAGAGCTCTTTTTCTTGATTCAGCATTTGCTTGGTTTCTGTAAACCTTTAACTCTTTTCCAGAGTTCTGAAAAAGTTGGTTCTGCCAGTTTCTCCTTTCTCAATGTTTTTTTTTTGGGGGGGGGGGAGGGCAGGATTTTGGAGCTTCTGTCTTGGCTATCTTGCAGGCATCGCTCCTCTAGACAGTCATTTTATTTTAAGAGTACCTGTTATGGATTGATTCATGACCCCACAGAGACAAGTTCAGGTCCTAGTCCTCCACAGTCCTTTGGATATGAATTCATTTTTAATAGGATCTTCAAAGATCCTGTTAACTAAGATGAAGCCAAACTGAATCAGGGTGGATCTTAATCCAATACAGCTGGTGTGGCAGTTTGAGATTCTTTATGAATTCCAAAAAGATAGATTATGTTTGTAAACTGGTCTGTTCCATTGGGCATGATAACCCTTTGAGTGTATTAGATTCAGCAGAGAAGTCTGATTAAATTATGTTAAGATTAGGGCTTTGATTCAACCACCTCATTAGAGTGCAACTCAGCGTTGAGTCCCAGCCCCTTGGTGGTCTGATAAAACAGACTCTCACATAGAAGTAGACACACAGAGAAGATACACAGAGGATCCTGTGGCCCCTGGAAGAGAGAGGAACCTGATAGCTTACGGCTGACCTTGTGAAGAGAACAGAGCAGCCAAGCCTGGAAAGCAAAGAGCCTGGGGAAGAGAGAGAGGAGCCTTATGCCAGCCTACAGCTGAGAGAGGAAGAAGCTGGGATGATGGAGCCTTAAGAGGAAAGAGGAAGGCTGAACCCTCACAGACTATCACCCACCATCTTGCTTCAACATGTGGCAACAGACTTTGGGTGAGGAAGTACCTCTTATGGTACCTTGAGTTGGACTCTTCAGGGCCTTGAAACTGTAAGCTTTTCCCCCAAATAAATACCCTTTATAAAAGCCAACAGATTTCTGGATTTTATATAGCTGGAATCCTTATAAGCAGAGGAAATCTGGGCACAGTAGGAGACAGATGGGAAGAAAGATGGCCAGGCAACTGAGGCAGGGATTGAGTTATAGATTTCCAGCAAGCCACCACCAGGATACTACAGACTTCAGAGGAAGCTCAGCCTTGCCCACACCTCGAGTTTGGACTTCTAGCCTCCAGAACTGTGAGACAATAAACACCTGTTGTTTAAGCCAACCAGTGGGTGGGGCTTTGTTACAGTAGCTCTGGAAAATGAAAACAGTACTTTGTTAACCTTTTCAAGTCTCCCAAAAGAACCACCCAAAATAAATATGCTCATTATATTCTAAAAGCTAAACTCAATCTTAGATGCCAAAAGATAATGAATGAATTAATATGCTCTTCAGGACTACAGCACAGTTTCAACATCCTCTGGAGCCACCACACTCTCAAATATGGCACCTGTAGCTCCAAGCATCTGGATTTAATATTGAGTAATCGACAGTAACGAGCAGTAATATGAATATATTTTAACCAATGCGTCTTCTGGTCAAATGTTTATAAACACAGCTCTGCCCCTAATTCACGATCTCGTTCCATCAAATGTCTCCATCATTTCTCCCCACAATTTATGCCACTTCAGTATTTCCACTTTGTTTTGATGGCCCCTTTTTGTTCCCAAGATTTCACAACCATGTGACCTTTGAGTCATTCCCCTCCTACCCCTTTCCTTCCTGAATTTAATAAACTACAAACAGATCCGCAGATATTTGCTCTGATAAAATGCCCTGCCCCATCAACAATAGTCCAGACTGCTATTGTCACCCCTTCCCGGGGACTTCCCATCTCAAGCATTCTTTGAGGGCCTCAGTGGAAACCTGGAGAGGGGCTAAGCAGAACTTTCTCTCCCTCTTGCCCCCCCTCCTTCTTGACTCACATGGAGAATCACACTCTAAGCTGGGCCCAGGGAGGGAAGGAAAACAAATGGGCAATTCCTTCCCATGGTACAGAGTGTCAGGAACCAGGGGCTTTCCCACAAGGCCAGGCCAGGTCCTTAGCAGAGAAATAGCCATGTCTGAGGTTCAACCTGGGTTGGAGCCTGTTACCACCCTCTTAGATCCTTTTGAAGCTAGAGGGAGAGAAAATTCTTGCCAACCCCAAGCTTGAGAGTTTCTCCACCTAACCTGGGAAGGGCTGTTTCCTGCTTGTCTTTCACGCCCTCTCCTACTAGGGAGTCAAGGTAATGAGAATTTTGCAGGATACTCATGTTATACATCAAAATATAAAACCCCAAAAGAAGTTAAGCTTTGATGTAAGATAATTCATCAGACACAGCTGAAGTTTGCCCTGCCTTATCTTTGCCTGAAAGATAATTCTACTAACTTGGGGACTTATTATCACAATATACTTTTAAAAAAAACTGTTTAGAGACTGTTTTCCTTCAAAATCAGCTGAACTATATCTCACTCCTTAATTAACTTCAGATCTTTCTCCTTCTTGACTTTATTTTTTGCATTTCAGTTGTTGATTTCTCTTATACTATGGCACCCAGGAGTTAAAGCAGTATTCCTGATGCAGCCTCAAAGGCTACCTTTTGCCCCATTGAAGTATTTCTACCTTAATGGTTAACACCTAGGCTAAAACTCTTACTCAATTTCACATGAGCAGCTCCCAAGCCAGGGTTCTCTATTCTGAACTAAGGTAATTGGGTTTGAAGGCTTTTGTTTTTTAGGAGAACTGGAGAACATTAGAACTGAAGTGTCCTTAGAAATTGCTGGTACAGTGTTTTCAAGCTGTGGATTACAATCCATTAGTGGGTCATGAAATCATTTTAGGAGGTCACCTCCAGCTTTTTCTAAAAAATGAAATTAAACAGAGTAGAAAACATCAGCGGCGCACTGCCCATATCAAGGACGAGTATGATCTCATGAAACTATTGTTTCAGATTTTTGTACACACACGTGTGTGTGTATGCCAGATTATGATCATAACTGAGATTTGGGGGAAAAATTTTTTAAAGCTACAGCACTAGTCCAACCAGGCAATGCTGTAATGGATAAGTATTTATTGGAAATTTACACCCAGAAAATCCATGATCTCAAGGCTAGGCTCTGGCACTCAGGACCGTGTGATCACAGGCAGTTATTTAGCTTCCTTGAAAGGCAGCTCAGCTTTTTATCTCTGATATGGGGTTCAAAACAATACCTTCCTCTAAGATGTATGGAGAAGGAAGACACTAATTAATTTACTACATTTACTGAACCCATACCCTTGCCAGGCAGCTTGGCTGGACTTTAACTGCACAATTATGCAGCTGATATTCAGCATGATGACTCTTTTGTTGGAAGTCATTATTATTACTGTTGTTGTTGTTATTATTATTATTAGGAGGTACTGGCATTGAACCCAGTACTTCATACATGGAAAATAGGTGCTCAACTACTTGAACTACATCCATTCCCTGGATGCCAATATTAGCACCCACAGTTGTCAGACCAGGAGACTGAGGCAGCCCGAAAGCACTCCAGGCTCCTGTGTAAACACCTAGTGCATGGAAGCACTCAGCCGCGGAGAAGCGGCGTTCAGGCCAGAGGGTAGGGGGACTCCCTGCTCCTTCGCCAGAAAGGCTGTGCTTGTTTGGTTGAACCAAGCCCTCTACTTTGGCCGGAGTTGGCCAACACTAGGGCTCAGGTCCCATCCTGCTGAGGATGGGGTGCGTGGGGCGCACCCCGCGTGGGCTCATGGGGTGGCATTGTAATCATCACGCCGGTATTGGGGACACATTGCGCTCCCCTCTCACCGTCCAATGCGTCTTCTTTGCCTGTCAACGTTCACCTTGTAGACTTCAGCCTCTTGAAAGCTTTTGGAAACTTTATAAAGTCATCCAACCGGACCAGTTATCCTCCTTGGCTTTGTGCCATCCGCGCCTCTGCCAAACGCGCGCTCTATCGCCACGGGAGACGTTGCTAGCCGTGCCAATCCAGATCAGGCCAAGGACAGGCCTGCCTTCACCACATAATGGTTGGAACAATATTCTAGACCCCACCAATACCTGTGAGCCGCCTGTTTACTATGCTTGTTTCACTTTCCCAAACACTCAACAAACGCAGAGACCTTCATCTTCCCAAAAGGGAAACTGGAGGAAGCCCTTGGAAATAAACCGCTTTCATGGCGCCATCTGGTGACGCACATTAGTCAGTGCACCTGGATGTCTGGAAAGGGAGGGGCATTTAAGGACTGTGAGGAGACGGATGTGTAGCAGCCAATGGGGGATTTAAATAGCTATCTCCATTCGCACAGCGGGTCGTCTTTTTCTAACAAGGTCTCAATGTAGAATCAGACTGGTCCTGTTCCTTTTCTTAACACTGTGAAATTAAATAAATGTAACACTATACCTATCTGATCAATAAATAGCCCAGTGAAAAAAATGAAAATTTCCTTTTCGTCCGCTTGTGATATGGACATTACTTTCAAGAAATCCTTTATTTAATACTGGCGGCGGTAAGGAGGAAGGCGATGCTAAACTGACCCGCAGCTTCCTTGCTCTAAGCCCCTGACACCTATGATCGCTGCCCCCACACTTTGGTCCCACCTCCTTCAGGTGGGAGATATATCGCCTTCCCCAAGCGACTCGTGTTTTTACTTTCTTCTAGGGCCCAAGAGAGAAGGCCGAGGAGACATTTCAAAGAGAAGTGGGACTTGAGTTTTAAATGTGCGCTTGAATCGCTAGGACAGTCGGCAGGTTCCAGTTTGAAGTCATGCTTCCATAATTTGTTAAGCTGCCTTTTGTCTGTTATTTTATTTTTTGAAGTTGAAATAAAGTTTAAAAAAAAATTAGTCAACTGCTAATTTAGTAAATTAGCTGCATAGGAACCTGAGTTGGAGGACAGGGGTCAGTTAGATTTTTGCACTGAGAAAATCTTCAAGTGTCCACATGTATGGCAGGTTCCAGTTTGAAGAAGGTAAAGGAGAGCTGAAAGATCAAAATAAGAAAAATGAGGCAAGGTAACCCCCTGGATAGAATGTCAAGGATATGACTTTCCCAAACCAAACCCAGAACTCACAATCATTGTCATTCATTCTCATGAAAAAAGTATTACATCCTTAGAATTAAACGAAGATGAGTGTGTTATATATATCAAAACATAAGGGATGATGGAAAATAAGAGAGAAAGGATAACAGATGTGGAGGATAATATAATTGATTAATAGATTTTCCATAAAGACATAAAGAAGAAAATAAAAATGAGCATATTGGGAGCAGATGTAACTCAAGTGGTTGAGCGCCTGCTTCCCAAGTACAAGGTCCTGGGTTCAATCCCCCGTACCCCCTTAGGGAAAAAAAGCATATAATCAAAGAAATATTTCTAGATTTATTTCTACAGAACAACATAAGTTTCCAAGTTGAATGGACTTAATAAGTTCCCAGGACAATAAAAGAAAAGACCCCCATAAAGACACATTATGGTGAATAATAGAGACAGATAAAAATTCCAAACTCTTTCAGAGATTTTTAAAAATTCATAAAATGATCAGAAATAATGTGCACCAGTTCTCGGGAAACTACTGAAGAATGTTCTCCACCAAAACAATCATGCAAACAAAGGGGAAAAAAATACAGGATCCAGGAAACCAGTGGCTTAAGCCCTGGAGAAAGGTAAAAAGAATCTCAGCATGAGTGTTAAGAGAAATCCCAGGGCAAAGGCTGCATAGCAAGTCCAAAGGACAAGAAATCTCGATTGGAAGGAGAGGACAAAGAGTTCTAGGAGTGTTATCTCCATGAAAGAGATAAAACCAATAGATTATCTGATGTGTTTGACCATAGTGAGAGGACATTCAAACTTGCCAGGAGACCTGGCAGGTGAAAGATTGATGAGGAAATAGAAAACTAAGGAAAACAATAGCCAAGAGCCTATTTTTAACTTAAGGAAGGAAAAAAATTTTGCAAAACAGTAATGAAGTCACAGTATACTTCATAGCTTTTCTGTAACTAATACTTATACCTCCATATAATAATGCAAACTCTGAAGATTGATTTAATGCACAATGGTGATATGGGTTCTGTTGAGAGGGTAGAGGACTGGGAAGGGTGTGGAAGCAAATCTCATTTCCCTTGCTAGGAAGTCAGTAGATAACGACTAAACTGAAATATCAAAAAATAAAAATATATCCACAATGAGGGAGCAGATGTGGCTCAAGCAGTTGAGCACCTGCCTCCGTTCAGTTCCCCATAACTCCTAAAGAAAAAAAAAAAAAAAA
>JAQZBX010016747.1:0-13722 GCA_029593785.1 Cabassous unicinctus | reverse complement strand
TAAGAATAGAATTGCCATAACCCAGAAATCCCACTTCTAAAAGTATTGAAATACCGAAAGTATTGAAAGCAAGGATTCAGACAGATATTTGCACACTGAAGTTCATAGCTGCATTATTCACAATTGTCAAAAGATGGAAGGAACCCAAGTGTCCATCAACCAATGGGTGAATAAATAAAAGGCAGTATATACACACAATGGAATATTATTCAGCCGTAAAAAGGAATGAAGTCCTGATGCATGCGACAACATGGATGAACCTTGAAGATGTCATATTGAATGAAATAAGCCAGACCCAAGACAAAAGGACATATACTTTATGATCTCATGTATGTGAAATAAGTAGAATATGCAAATCCATAAAGTCAGACCAGAATACAAGTTACCAGAGGCCAGATGGGGGAGGGGAATGGGGAGCTAATGTTTAATTAGTATGGAGTTTCTGTTTTGGGGGATGGAAAAGTTTTGATAATGGATGATGGGGATGGAGGCACAAGTTTGTGACTATGATTAACACCACTGAATTGTGTATTTGAAAAGGGATAAAAAGGGAAAAGTTAAGCTGTATATAAGCTACCATACACATACACACAGAAAAACCTAACTGTACAACACAAAGAGTGAACCCTAACGTAAACAGTAGACTAAAGTTAATAGCATAAGTCTAATAATATTGTTTCATCATTTGTAACAAAAGTACCACACTAACGTAAAATGTTAATAATAGGGAAAATTGTGTGTGCAAGAGAGGAGGATATATGAGAAATCTGTGCTTGCTGCAAGATTGGTCTAGAAACCTACCACAGCTCTAATTTAAAAAGGCATTTTTTTTAATTACAGCAGTTGTAGGCTTACATCTATATAAAATTAGAAATAAAGTTAAGCAAAAGAAATACCTAAAAAGTTATAAAAATTTTCCTTTGTGGAGTGAGACTTAGAGATAAGGATGGTGGGAAGAAAACTGCTTCTTTTTGCCTTGTTGAATCTTTAAACTAAGTACTTAAAGTGGGATGCCACAAAGCAATATTTAGAGGTAATTTATATGCTTAAGTGTATATATTAGAAAAAGAGAATGAAAAGCAATAAACTAAGCATGCAACTCTAGAAATTAGAAAAAACAAAACAAAACACAGTTAACCCAAAGAAAGTAGAAAGAAATAAGATGAGACCCTAAAATAATAAAATGAGAACAAATTAAAGAAACAAAAGAGGGGTAAATAAAACCAAAAACTGACTCTACAAAATAAAAGATACTATGAACAACTTTATGCCAATAAATTTGACAACTTGAGTGGGGTCCAACATATGAATTACCAAAATTGACTCAAAAAAACCTAAAGATATGAATAGACACAAAGCCTTAAAGAAATTGAATCAGTTGTCACATATCAGAAATTCTCCAGGCCTCAACAATTTTTAAGGCTTTAAAAACATATAATTAAAGATAATACTTGGTCCTCTTTGAAAGTAATTTAGGGGGAGAGAATGTGGCTCAAGGAGTTGAGCTCCTGCTTCCCACATGGGAGGTCCCGGGTTCAGTTCTCAGTGCTTCCTAAAAACAAACAAACAAACAAAAAACAAAAAGCAAACAAATGAAGGGAAAAAAACTCAGGGGAGCTGATGTGGCTCAGTGGTTGAGCGCTGGCTTCTCATATATGAGGTCCTGGGTTCAATCCCTGACCCCAGTAACTAAAAAAAAAAAACAACAAAAGAAAGAAAGTAATTTAGTTAAGATTATTGGTTGGGAGAAAAAAAAAACACTTGATATAATGAACAGTTTAGGAACAGAGACAAAAGAAGCTGCTTAATATTCTCCCTCCACTCTAGCTGGCCCACCTAGAAATGATTGCAAATAACCCATTGATAGATGGCAGAGAATCGTTTCTCCAGTTCATCACGCTTGGTTTTGTTCATCTGACAGTCGGACAAGGTCAGGTTCTGGTTTTCTAAAGACTCGCAAGTGTACCAAGTCATCAGTGCCAGCGTGAACCCTGACAAAGAAATTTGTCCCCAAGACCACCTTGCTCTTAAAATCCACAGCTTTAAAAACAGGAAGCTTCTTTTCTTTCTCTTCAAGCTGGGACTTCACCTATTTAGAGATCTGCTGGCTCTTGGCAACAACTGTCTGTGAGGTGGGTGACCTCCATCTCATCTCGGCGGCTGACGCAGGCACAAAGCAGAGTTGACAAAGCTGATGGGACAGGGTGGTCTAAACAGTTTTTAAGGTGAGTTTTCCCAAAACTTTAAAGAAGAGTGTGGTGGTTTGAAACTGTAAGTACCCCAGAAAAACATGTTCTGTAACCCACTCCTGTGGGTGTGAACCCATTGTATGAGGACCTTTTGATGAGGCCACTTTACTTAAGGTGTGGTCCACCTCAATCAAGATGGATCGTAATCCTATTACTGGAGTCTTTTATTAGAGAACGAAATTCAAACATGAGAAAGAGAAAGCTGCAGGAAGCAAGACGCTGGAACGGAAGCCAGAAGAGACAAGGAGATGCCTCTGTGGCCTTGTTATGTGACAGAGGAACCAAGAATCACCAGCAGCCAGCCCCAGAATGCCACAGTCTTCAAGGAGAAAGACTTGGTTTGAAAAATTTCCCAGCCTCAAAACTGTGAACAAATAAATTCCCGTTGTTTAAGCCTAACCATTTCATGGTATTTGCTTGAGCAACCTAGGAAACTAAAACAAACAGATAATTCCTACTTTTACCATAACCCACACAACAGAATAGAAGGAGGAAAATGAAACAAATCATGTTACAAAGTTTGTAAAATCTGGATGTCAAAACCAGATGAGGTAGTATGAGAAAGGAAGCTTGTCAGCCAATCTCATTTTTATGTAATAATATTTTCTGTAATAATAATAGAATAATATGTAATAATTATACTAATATAATAGGATATAATAATAACAGATAAGGTCCATATAGCTCTTTGCATATGTTAGGCCCTACTATAAGGGTTAATACTTGCAAATATTAGCTTATTTAATCTTCAGAACAGCCTTTTCAATAGGGTTCTATTATTATCCCCATTTTATCAGTCATGGTACAAAGGCACAGGTAATTAAGTAATTTGCCCAGGAGATGAACATAAGCAGTCCTCCAGAGTTCTGTAATAGGGAGGCTTACAGACTATGAGTAGAGAAGAAGCTTGGTTCCAATCAGCCATCTGAGGACACGGGGCAAATGCACAGCTGCACAAAGATAATATACTAGCCAATGGGATAGAGCAAGAAAAATAAATATTACTTTAAGTGCTGAAGAAGAAACCAAATTATTTTTACTCATAGATGACATAATTGTCTATACCAAAAATCCAAGGGAATCTATAGACAAACTATAAGAAATAATGAGTTCTTCAGCAAGATTCCTGGATAAAAATTAATGGCTTTCTATACACCTGCAAAAATGTATTAGGAATGTCACTTTTAAAAAATACTATTCAAAGTACAACCAAAACTACAAGATACTAAGAATAAATCTAACAAAAGCTCTGAATGATCTGTATTGAGAAAAATTTATAATTACTTTTTTAAAGGATATTAAAGAAGACCTAAGTAAAGGAGAAAAATACTATGTTCATGAATGGGAAAACTCAAATCATAATAATGTTAATTTCCCCAAAACTGAGCTCTAATCATAATACTTACCAAATTTTTTCAAAGAAGTTGACAAGTTTTACAACTCATTTGGAAGAGTAAGATGCAGTTTTGAAGAAGAGCAAATTATGGGAAGGGAGAAGGACCTTTCCCTACCAAATACTAAGATTGTCATAAAGCTATAATTATTCCTTTAAGTGTAGACTTGCTGAAAGAATACACAAATAGATTTGGAAAAGAACAGAGCACCTAGAAACAGGCCATTATATATATATATATTATGAACTTGGTTTATGACAAGTTGCATTACAAATCAAATCAAATGTTTTATTCAATAAAAGGTTCTGGGAAAATTGTTTATCCAATCCTTACCTCACCTTTTACTCAAAAACAAACACAATAGATGAAAAATTTAAAGGAGAAAAAGTAAAACTGTAAACCTTTAGAAGAAAATATATGAAATTATTTCCCTGATTCAGTATAGGGAAAGATTTGTAAAATAAGATAAAACCCACTAACCACATAGGGAAAAATTAGTAAAATTGACAAAATTAAAATAAAATCTTCCACAAAAGACACCATGAATACTGTTAAAAGATAAATTAAAGACTGGGGGAAAATATTTACATTGTGTATAATAGACAAAGAATTACTATCAGGAGTCTATAGAGATCTACAATTCAAAATGAAAATATAAGCAAGCCATGAGAAAAATGGTAAAATATAGAAGAAGGTAAGATACAGAAGAAACCTCAAGGGCTAATAAATATGAAAAGAAAAACAGCTTCTCTATTCATCAGGAAAATGCAAAATAAAGCCATAGGATGCCTTTTCACTTCTATCAAATTGGCAAAAACTCAATGCTAAACATTGAAAAGGATGTGGAGAAAATAGATCTCTCACACATGTGCTATTGGAATTGTAACTCTGACTAATTTCGATAGCAATTTGGCAAAAATCTATGAATGTTGAAGATGCACAGTTGCTAAGACTCAGCAAATTCACTTCCAGATATATTGAATAATCATTGCTGTGCTGTCTGCATTCAAAACCCCAAAGTCTTCAAATGTGCATCAATATGCAATGAATAAGTAAATCCTATGTGAAAAATCAATAAACTAGATGTACATGTATCCAATAAAATAATCTCAAAAACATTATGCAGATTGAAAAAAGTCAATTGTAAAAGAATATATAATAGTAACTGTATAAATTTTAGTACACATTGTTTACGAATATGCAAAAATCTGTATAGAAGTGATTCAATTATATATATTGCTTTCAAAAGGAAGGAAATAATATTGGGGGAGTGATAGTAATAAATAATATGAATAATAAGAACTTTTGCCTTTAGCATAGACATAGTCAATTAATCTTCACAATAGCCTTATGAAGTAGGTGCCATTATTAAAATTTTGCAGATGAGAAAACCACGATTAAGCAATATACTAGGAAACCCCCCTAATTGCAATGCTGATGTAAGGATCAGCATCTTCAATATATAAGTATAAGTGCCTTCTTGAGTATGTAAAAGTTAAATTCTGAAAAATCACCTTGTGTGTCTGATGGAAGTTGGGCCTCCATGGCCTTTGCTTATCTCAAAGAGAAACCTTATTAGTTGCCCCATTTGGGCATACAGACTGTCAGATACAATGGGCCCTTCTTTGGTTTTGTTTAATTCAAAATAACATATGAGGGGAGCAGTTGTAGCTCAGTGGCTGAGTGCCTACTTCCCATGTATAAGATCCAGGGTTCAATCCCTGGTACCACCTTAAAAAAAAATGAGACAGTATTTTATAGTCTTCAAAAAGCCTAGCGTGAGTAACTTCATGAGTGGGGAAAAAGGTACAACATCACTTCTGGCAAGAATGTTAATAGGTAAAAACCATTTAGAGAATAACTTGGCAGTATTTAGTAAAGTTAAATGCACATACCCCAGGGCCAAGAAAATCCACTTCTGGTATAGCTACCGAAAAAACCTTTGCACATGTGCACAAGAATAGACAAATTTCCAAACAGTGTAAATGTATATCAATGGAGGAATGAATGAATAAATTACGGTATATCCAAATCATGACTTGCATACTGCAGTTAAAATGAGTGAATTCAGATTTATACATATAATAACACAGATATGCCTCAAAAACATCAAATTGAGTGAAAAAAAAAAAAAACACATAGGATACATAACAGCATGAAACCATGGTATAAATTATAGCATACAGCAAAAATACTACATAGAATGTAAGACTGTTAAGAATACAATTTCAGAAGAGTATTTGCCTCTGGAGAAGGAAGGAGGAAGGAAAAATGGAATCCAGGAGGGGTACAAAAAGGGCATTAACTAGAAATTCCAGGTTTTATCTTCTTTTTTAAAAATGTTGAAACAACTATGTTGATATTTGTTAATTCTAAGACATGAGTACCAAGGTGATACGTGTGTCTTTTCTATCCATTTGAAATTTTTTGCAACAAATATTCATGGCATAAATACAGATGAAAACATAGTAAGCATATAAATGCTAATTAAACCAATACAATACCATTTTCTTTCTCACCATGCGAAGACAAATTAAACAACCAATAACTTAGGGAGGGATTCTTGCAGATGAGAAAATGAAGGGAGGGGGTTAAGACCAGAGGATGGCTGCCTCTTATTTTCTTGTAGCTACTAGCCAAATAAGGACAGACCTTCAAAAGCTGTCATGGAAGGAACAAGAACCTTAAAATACCAACAAAAGTATTCATTATGTTTGCCCAGAATAAGAATCTGCCATGGTTTTGGCATTTTAATATTTTTAGTCATAGTATTTTTTTTCAAGAAAGCAGAAATTTAGCAAAATTGTACAGTGGGATGTAACTATGTGAAATCTATTGATCATTAAAAATCTACATGAACATTCCATTTATTTTTTTCATATTGCATTTAATTGTCATTGTCTCTATATTTACTCTGTTTTCTTTAATTGTGGGAACATCTATACAACATAAACTTTCCCATCTCAACCACTCTCAAACACACCATTCAGTGGGATTAATCACATTCACTATGCTGCAGTACCCTCACTGCAATCCATTACCAGGACTCTCCTATCACCCAAAACATAAATCCTATATGCATTTTGCATTATCTCCCCATTCTCCCTCTCCCCACCCTGATAACCTGCACTCTACTTTCTGTCTCTATGAGTTTGTATATTCTAGTTTTGTCACATAAGTAGAATCATACAATATCTATCCCACTGTATCTGACTTATTTCACTCAACATGATGTCTTCAAAGTTCATGTTGTAGCATGGATCAGAACTTCATTCCTTTATACGGCTGAATAATATTCCATTGTATGTATATTCCACATTTTGTTTATCCATTCATCTATCAATGAACACCTGGGTCACTTCCATCTTTTGGCAATTTTGAACAATGCCATTATGGTCATTGATGTACAAATACCTGTCCAAGTCCCTGCTTTCAATTCCTCTGGATATATACCTAGAAGTCAATCCATTTATTTTTAAGGTAGTTTGTCAGAATCTGGATTTGGGAGGAAAACAATGAGCATGAACTCTCACTCCTAAAATGGAGTGAACTGTAGACCAGGCAGCCCCAAACCCTGCCATGTGCTCACACGCCTTCACCAGCCCTACCCTAATAAAATTGCTCAAAGCATCCTTTTCCTTCATTCCAGGTATTATTATTTTTTAAATCTCAAATACTTGATTCACTCAACAACTTTTGGTTTTTAATATTGTGTTTGAATTTATTAAAGTCAGATTGGCAAATACAGAATTGTTTTGGCAGTAAATCCTTGTATTCAGCTGATATATGAAATTGAATTTATATGGAATCAGAATTGCATAACTAGAAGGGACAGATGAGATTAGTTCTGCCTTTTTTTTTTTTTTAATCTTCCCTTAACCTTTTTTAACAAATCAATTTTAATGATACATATTAATAAAGCACACAATTCATCCAATGGTATTCGGTATAATCACATGGTTGTGCATTCATCACAGCCTCCATTTCACAAAGCGGCTTGCGCAATGGTCAAAACTAGGACCATCATCCTACCCCATTGCCCAAGGAATATTAACACAAAGAAAAACAAAACAAGCCCTCGAACATTTAGAGCTTCTAGCAGTAAAAGCTGTTCAAAACACATGTATTCAATCTGATTTCCTCAAACCTCCTCCAGGTGGATATCCCTGAATGAAGAAAAACAACAACAGGATACTCAGCTCCGGGTCAGGCTGTAGCAGACGCAACACCAGCCCTTCACTGGCTAAATTGTTTGGTGGCTTGCAAACAGAAAACTCTCCCTCACTATGAAGACTATTTAAAATCTAAAATTGCTTTGTTCTGCGTTTCCTCTTTCAAAATAAAGTATGTTAAATTCCTTATCACTATTAACAGACCTGACTGGAAAGAGAAAGTTGTGAAGTCATGAGTCTCCTTACTTGCCATGACACTCTTATTCCCAGCCAACCCTTACAAGCGATCAAACAAAACTTTATCTCAAATCCCCATAAAAAAAGAAGGAAAAAAAGAACTCTTTAAGACATACTACTTTTAGCATATTTGAGATGACTCGGCAGTGGCGTTCTAATGTTTCACATCAGAGTGTTTCTAAACAAACACGATTTTTAAAATCCTGATAATCCATGGATATTTCCTTCAAATATGTCCATAACCATGTATGGACACCACATTAACTCCCAAGAAAATCTCATTTTAAGACGTATGGTTTTCACTTCTCTTCCCCAAAATACAAAGTAGTAAGGATAAGGATTCTAAATGAAAAGCAATTCCATGTGGTAATTTCATGATAAACTGCATCTTAAACATAATAATAACGCTATAACTTGCACTGTACTTAGATGTTTTTCATTAAGCATAAAAATCAATTGAAAATCAATAAATGGGCTTTAACAGCAAACAAATAAAAATTTAAAATCTAGTTGAAATTGTAAGAATAAAAAAATGTGAACTGTGATTAAAACTGGATACAAAAATGGTCACTAATATTTTATGAGTCTGGGGAGCTCATATATGGAAAGTAAAATGGGGGGAGTTAAGTTTTTTCTTTTCCTTTGTTTGTTCCTCTTGGCTCAAACCAATGCATACCCCTTTCCCTATCAGATGTTAACACTGCCCCATTGAGAAAATAGGAACCATCAGATAGGAAGACCTTCATCTTCCATTTACCAAAAAACAATCCACTTGCTTCCATACCCCTATTGTGTATCTTAGTTTGCCAGGTTGCTGTTACAAACACCACACAATGGGTTGGTTTAACAGCAGGAATTTATTGGCTGACAGTTTGGAAGGCTAGAAGTCCAAAATCAAGGCCATGCTTTCTCCCCTAAGTCTGTAGCATTCTGGTGCTGGCTTGCCACTCTCCTTGGAGCTCCTTGGCTGGCATCTCTGCCTCCATCACATGGCCATCTCTCTCTCTCTTTGGGTGTGTTCTTTTGGTTTCCATTGACTTCTGGCTCCTCCATCTGTTTATGAAAGGCTCTGGTTATACATTTTAAGGCCCATCCTGATTCAGTTGGGTCATACCTTAACTACGAACATCATCTTCAAAACGATCCTATTTACAAATAAGCACTCACCCACAAGAGCATGGATTAAGATTAAAAGCATGCCTTTTTTGGAGGCTACTTAATTCAACGACTATGCTGCGCATTCCATTCTATTGCTGTCAGTGAAGTATTCCCATCAAAGAGCTTGTGCTTTTTCTATTCAGAATTCCATTTATATCCTATATCATCGATTTCTCCTTCTCTACTGAATTAAACATGCTCTAGAACAGAGGTTCTTAACCTTTTTTGTTCTACGGACCCCTTTGTCAGTCACGTGAAAACCATGGACCCCTTAATAAGTCCACACTATACTGTGTATTATTTAATAAATAGATCACATCTGCACCAACATGACCCCACAAGAATTTTTTTTGAATTTCAACTCAAGCTCACAGACCCCTTGTTAAGAACCCCTGCTCTAGAATTTCCTACGTTTAAAAAAATCCACATCTCCAACTTCATAATCACCCCATTTCTTAGCGCCTTCTTAGAGTTAAATTTCTTGACAGAGACATCCATAGTTTTCATTTCCACTCCTCACCTTCTCACCTCTCCTCACTCCACTCTTTCCAGGTCCCCCATTACTCCTTGGAGATTGATCTGGGCAAGGTCACTGATGACTTCTACACACCACATTCTGTCAGTTATCTATCTCTGTGTAACCAATGACCCCAAGACCTTATTAACTCAAAGCTATGGGTGTTTTCTGGCTCATCAGGTAGCTCCCACGTGGGATCTCTCACAAAGCTGCAGTCTGAGCTGCCACCACCTGAAGGCTCAGCAGGGCTGGATGACCAAAATATCTCACTCACAAAATTGGCAGTCGATGTTGGCCATTGTCTGGAAGCTGTACTGAATCAGTCAGCATACCTACTTGTGGCCTCTCCACATGGCTTAGACTTTTCATAGTGTGGTAGCTGGCCTCCAAAAGGGGATTCCCAAGAGACCCAGACTGAATTTGCAAGGCATCATATGACTTGGCCTCAATTTCATTTATGCATTCTGTTGTTCAGGTAAGTCACAGCCAGCCCTGATTCAAGGGGGGTTGGGGGAGAGAGGTTGGGATCAGACTCTACCTCTTGATATAAGGAGTAGTGTGTTCACATGGACAAGAAGGAATTGATGGTGGCCATCTTTGTAGACTAACTCCCATATTGATTACGTCTCCATTCTTGCTTCATTTGACTTCACAACAGCAAGGGACAATAACCAAGTTCTCTGTCTTGAAACACTTTTTCTTTTCTTTTGCATTCCATGATACTTCACTTGCATTTCCCACTTCCCTCCTTGGTCCCTCATCTTAGCCAACTTGGAGTTCTTCCTTTGAGATGCTCCACCTTTCTTTTTTGAACTTGGTTCTTTTCCTGCCTCCATATTCTCACTAGCTGATCTCATCCGCCCCAACTTCCAAACCCTGTTATATGCCAATGACTCCAACTCAGACCCTGCCCTGCCAACCAAATGTTGCCTAACGGACATTTCAAACTTAGCTTGACTGCCTTCATTCATGTCTCTTGTCAAATATCATCTTTGAGCCCTTCCCTGAACATTATATTAAAAATAGCACTTTTGCACCATCACTCTGTATCCCAGGATTTATTTCCTTTTCATCGGACTCCGCATCAACTGATGCACTATATGGTGGTTTATCCATTTCATTGTCTGTCTCTTCCAACTTTGTTGGTTATATATCTGCAACATCTAGAATGGTGCTTAGTATATATCAGTCTCCTTATCTGCTGGTTAACATGAGGGTTAAGATATTGTATCCCAAGACAAGGTCTCACTTAATCCTCTCTTCCACCTTAACTTGCAGGTGAAGCTGCTGAATTCCCAGTGCTTTGAGCATTGCCTATTACCCTTCTGGCTCCTAATTTGCTCCAGAACTTGAGGACAGATCAACTTTAAAAAATATATAGCTCTAGTTTTGGATTGTCCCTTTCTGGTGTTGACTTCCTCCAAAGCATAATAAAAGCCAGCCACTAATTGTTCTCTGAGAATCATTTAGCTCTCAACAATATGGCAGTGGTGAGGTGGGCAGATCAGACTCCAAGATCTCTCATTTAATTCACTTCTCTGTTGATTTCTGTAGTTGTCTGTTTAAAATTATTTATTTATTTAAAATATTTGTCATTTATTTTAAACCCATAAAGTCACAAATGCATGTCAATATTAGACAGGTCCAAAGTCAAAGTCCTGAGCCACACCCATATTTAGAAGTTTGGAGATGGCAAAGAGACTGAGGATGGGAGAGAGAGTGGGTCCCCAAAGTCTGAAAGTGTTTCAAGGAGGAAGTGATCAACTGTGCCCTATGTTGCTGCCAATAAGAACAAGAAGAGGATGTGGAAGGTAATGTCCTCTTCGGTGGCCTTGAAAGAGCAGCTTTAGTGGAGTGGAGAAGTAAAGGTTATGGTTCATCTGCAAATTTAAGCTTTGCTCCAATCACCTCAAGGTCACTGTATCTCAGAGCAAATCACTGAAACCACTGCACTTTGGTCTCAATCAAAAAGGATGAGATTATCAGTATGTGCCCTTCTTACCCCCACAGAGTCCTTGGATTCAAGGGTGAGAACACATGTGAGAGATCTTTCTAAACAGTAAAGCATCATGTTAGTTCTGATTTCAGACACTTCCCGAGGCCAAACATCCACACCTTGGTCTCAAACTCAAGAATTTCCTCCATTAGGAAGAGATTTTCTTTTCTTAAAGCTCACAAAATGTAATCTCATTAAATGGGGATTTTTTGTGAGTAGAAAGCTGATTTTTTTTTTTTAATGAACAGAGAGCTGATTTTTTTTAAATTATTCATTAAGGTGCTTAATTGCATGGAATATTTGACCTTTAATGGTAGCGAATGATATATTTGTGAAAATGTTTGTACATCAAATATGTTTTAAAAAATTTGGAAGTAGAACCTTAACTACTTATTGCTAAGGGGAAAAAGCCAATCTGAAAAGACTACATACTGTATGAGTCCAATTTATATGACATTGTGGAAAAGGCAAAACTATAGAGAAAGGTCCGTGGTTGCCAGGAGTTCAGGGGGTGGGGGGTTAAGAGAAGGAGCACACGGCGTTTTTAGGGCAATGAAACTATTCTATATGATTCTATATGATACCTCAATACATGACATTATGTATTTGCCAAAGCCCTTAGAATCATCAACACAAAGAGTGACCCCAATGTAAACCATGTAACAATTTTGTACCAATAATATATCAATATTGGCTCATCCATTAAAACAAATGTGCCGCACTAATGTTAGATGTGAATAACAGGGGAAACTGTGTGTGTATGTGTGGAAGGTACATATGGGAACTCTCCTTTCTGGATCATTTTTCTGTAAATCTACAATAGCACTAATAAAAAAATTAAATCACAAAATGTAAAAGATTATGTTTCCCCAGTTAAATTACCATAAACTGATTGAGCACAATAGCTCATCCAGAAAATCTTCTTCTTTCAAATTGTTTAAATTCAGGATGAACCACAAAGCAAAGAGATACAGAGGTTAAGGGCAAAGGAGCTGGGGATAGAAGCCATCGCTGAATCTGGCTCTCTAGGCAAATTATTCAAATTCACCACTCTGTGTAGCCACCCCCTCCCCCAACCCCATTTCTTTCCCCTCTCTGTGGAGAATCAATATACTGAATGTGGTGTTAAATATTCCCATGCCTGTGTGTGTCTGTGTGTTTTAACTGAAAATGCATATAACTGTAAATCACACTTTAAATAAACAAGATATTCTTCGTGCTTCTGTAGTTTACCTTTATGCTCAACATCACCTTTGATATTTATCTACATTAATATCTAGAGTTCTAGTTTATGTCTTTTCTCCAAAGTACAATATTCCATTGTGTAAAAAGGAACACAATTTATCCATTCTCCTATTGATAGGAGAACGGATAAATTTGGATGTTTCCAATTTTTCACTTTTAGAAATAGTACTGCAGTGACAATCTGTGAGCATTTATATACCTTATCTATGTATGGGATTATGCAGCCATTGGCACTGGTTGGGCATTTTCAACTTTATTAAACATTGCCATCCTGGTGGTACCAGTTCATACTCTTACCAGCAGCATGTTTTGTTTTGTTTTGTTTTTTTTCTAGCCCTACAATTTAAGCAACACTTGACAGTGCCAGACTTGTAAAATTTTCCAAAGGAATGGGTGAGAAATAGCACATGCTGTAGCTTGTTTTGGCATTTTCCTGACTACTAGGGAGATTGGACCTCTTTTATTATGTTTATTAGCCATTCCAGTTTCCTCTTCTGTAGCTTGCCTATTTATAACATTTGCCTGTTTTCTCTTGGGATGTTTGTCTTCTTCCTGATTTTTAAGAGTTTATTACTTATTCTTTCTGCTAACCCTTTGTCAATTATATGAAACACAATTATCTTCCTCCAGTCTTTAGTCTGTCTTTTAGATTTGCTGCTGGTCCCTTTTGAGGTACTAAAATTTCAAATTTTAATTAACTTGAACTTATCAGTTTTGACTTGTGCTTTTTGTTTGCTGTTCTTTTTTTTTTTTT
>JAQZBX010016746.1:0-36189 GCA_029593785.1 Cabassous unicinctus | reverse complement strand
AAGATCCATGAAAAAACTTGAGAAGGATATATATCCTGCTGTTCTGGGGTATAATGGCCAATAAATGTCTGTTAGGTTTAATTTATTTATCATATTATTCAAGTTCTCATTTTCCTTATTTGTCCTCTTTACAGATATTCTATCTAATGCTGAAAACGGCATGTTGAAGTCTCCAACTACTATTGTAGAGATGTCTTTTGCTCCTTTCAGTTTTGCCAGTATGTGTCTAATGTACTTTTGGGCACCTTTGTTAGGTACATAAATATTTGTTGTTATTTCTTCTTGGTGGATTGTCCCTTTTATTAATATACAGCAATCTTCTTCAACTTTTATAATAGTTTTACATTTGAAATCTATTTTATTTGATATTAGTGTCATTACTCCAGCTCTTTCTTCATTACTATTTGCATGGAATATCCTTTTCCAACCTTTCAATTTCAGCCTGATTATGTCATTGCATTTAAGGTGAGTCTCTTGTAGACAACAAATAGATGTTTCATGTTTTTTATCTTTTCTATCATTCTATGTCATTTAATTGGAGAGTTCAGTCCATTAACATTCCGTGTTACTAATATAAAGGCATTACTTCATCCAATTTATCCCTTCTCTGTTGTCATATCTTACTGCTAGCAGAGCACTCTGGGTTCTGTTCTTCTAGGTTCTTGGCTATGTAGCATAAAAGAACTTAAGGACACATCATAGGGTAGGCAAGGGGGAAAAGAGTTTATTAAGAAACAAGAAAAGAAAAGCAGTATGCAAACCCAGATATGGGTGTGGACATTTTGCAGGGTGAGACACATGCCTGGGGCCCAGGTTAAGCATTATAAGGCCTTTCCACCTCCCCTTTGCTAATGTTGGGGAGGGGCTCCAGCTGTTTGCTCCACTTAGTATGTCTTTCATACAGCCAACATGCTCCAGCACCATTGATCCTAGAGAAAGCCTAGGAAGGTTGATCCAGTATTCCCTGGACTTTGGAAAGTGCCCTTTAGCACTTTGAAAGATAGCCAGTCTGGAGGCAATGCCCATTGCAAATCTGGTCGTATTGAGCCACAGCTGGCTGCTGCAGGAGTCCAAAAGAGCAACATATGCTCCATCCACTTCAGGAACATGTCCAGATGTGGTAGATACTTTTATTGGTTTAGGGGTCATAGTGACCAACCAAGCCAATAACTCAAATGGAGAAGCACCACACAGGCTATTGGGGTCTGGTTTGAGTGCACAAGAGAGTTTGACAATTCTGAAATCTATTTCTTTTAATTTTTATACACTTTGTAAATACTTCCAATGCTGTTTATAACATTTCATATGAATGTAACTATTTTAGTACTTTAGTTTTTACTTTCACATCTTTACCATGATTATGTTAATTAACAGGTATTTTACTTTAGCAATACAGGAAAAATTACTTTCTCCATTATTTCATGAAAACCTAAAATTCTCAATGGAAGCACAATTATCTTTCCCTTATCATTACCTTAAAATGCAGTTTGAGGTGGCCTCTGACAGATTTCCCTATTATGAAGTTACTCTTTGTTATCAATATCAGTTTAAGTTTCTAATTAATAATGACCTTCTGGAATTAACCACTTAAATACTTCAGTTTAAGACAAAATGAAAAAAAATACTGGGGGAATAAATGGAAGAAAATGTCACTCTACATACAAGACAACAGATCTAACAATGATGAAAGACATAATTTCAAAACTTTTTAAATTTTATATTTGTTATATTTCAAAATTTTTAAAATTTTTCATATTTTAAAGCTACCATAATTATTTCATTTTCTTATTGTGTTTGGTTATACTGTTGGCTTCAGTTTTGAAGACGCTTTGGATCACAGAAGGGTAAAAACTGCAGCAGGAGAGGATCAGGGTGACAGAGATGGGGGATGCATGGGACAAGGTTCATCTGGGACATATCTATAAGGCATATGAATGTGTTCAAATGTTCATGGGGCATTGTCATGGTGGGTGGAGATCCACACAATAACTGGAAGAATATAAAATTGCCATCCTGGTGAGCTCTGCCACATTCTCTAATGGAAGAGCAAGAATCCCCTGAATACAGGGGCAGTGATTAGTGAAGGAGGATGGACCATTGATGGACCCTTGATATTGATGACTGTACCTATGAAACTTTACTTCTGAAATTGAAACTTAGCCTAGTATTATAGGTTGCCTAAGAGTTACCTCCTGAAAAATCTCTTTCTTGTTCATATATGGCCTCTGTCTAAGCCAAACTCTTCCCCCCAGTGTGAGACATAACTCTCAGGGATAAGCCTAACTGCACCAAGGGATTCCTACCAAGAACCAAATAACAATGCAACTGGAAAAAGACCTTGACCAAAAGGGGGAAAGCATAAAGACAAATGAGTTTATATGGCTAAGAGACTTTAAAGTGAGTCAGGAGGTCATTCCAGAGGTTACATTTGTGCACATCTCAGCAGATTTCATTGACAGCCAAAGTAAATAGTGTCTCAAATAGCAGGTCTGCAGAGTGCTCTG
The DNA here is from genome assembly GCA_029593785.1 of Cabassous unicinctus. Classification (NCBI taxonomy): domain Eukaryota; kingdom Metazoa; phylum Chordata; class Mammalia; order Cingulata; family Chlamyphoridae; genus Cabassous; species Cabassous unicinctus. Next base: position 33,685 of record JAQZBX010016746.1, on the reverse strand, counting down.
GAGAAAATGACAGACAGCTCAGGAGTTTGCCACCATGCTAGTGGACACTACTTTGGAATTCATGCTCCCCAGTTTGACAGAGTTGGACTCAGTTGTGGATTCCTTACACATGGCTATTCTGCTCCTTCTATTTGAATCTGTAGTTAGTACTAGAGTTGAAATTTGCATGTCCAAGAGACTTAAATCTTTGGCTTTCCATGTGCTAGTTTTGCCCTGAGTCTCAGGAGAGTTGCAACACCTAATTTCCAGTTCATTTCACTCACCCAGGATGACTATCAAGGAGATGAAGGACAATGGCCATCTTAAGGAACAGAGAGAATCTGCTACTGTAAGCAAGATAGTCCCATCCATCTACCACATTGCATCTATGCCCCCACTCACTTAGAGTTGGAGTGGGCATCAGTATTTCAGAATCCTCAGGATTGGGTAATGAGCAATGGACTAGTGTAGATTTACATTTATTCTACTAAAGATTTATTGTGATTCTAGCAATGGAAGAAATGTTATCATTGATGTGGAGGCAGTGGCCACTAGAGGTTCTGAGGTGAGGGAGATGGGAAAATGGTGTAATATGGGGGCATTTTCTGGATATGGGAATTGTCCTGAATGACATTGCAGTGACAGATACAGGCCATTATATATCTTATCATAACTTACAAAATTGTGCAGGAGAGAGTTTAAAGTATAATATAAACTATAATACACACTTAGTGGCAATGCTCCAAAATGTGTTCATCAATTGTAACAAATGTACCACACTAATGAAGAATGTTAATGTAGGGAAATGTGCAAGGAATAGGGAGCACAGCCTATGGGAATATCCCATATTTTTTATGTAACATATACATAATCAAAGTATCTTTAAAAAAATGAAAATATATACTATAAAAAATAAAATAAAATTAGCAAGTTCTCCATTAAAAAATAAATAATTTCTTCAATTTAGACAATGTTTTTACAAACTTCTTACAATTGTCCATAAACACATAAATTAGTTAGTTTACATTCAAATAAGCTTATTAAGTTATAGTTAGCAATGAATCTAATTTAACTTTATCCATTTAAAAGTCTTATCTCATATTTATCACTCTGTTTTGTGAAGACTACTCATTTCACTTTAGGACAGATCTATATTTTATTAAACACAATCATACAATATTCATCATCTTAAAATTTAATTTATATGAATTTAATTGATTTTGTTAATATCTTATACATCTAGGGACATTACATCCAAGCTAAGTAAAATTGAAACAATTATAGTTTATGCAAAGAAAGTTCTTTTTTCCTTCCTCCACAGGAAGCTAAAACATCTTTTTTTCTTTAATAAAATTATAAAACTGTGAATAATCTTAAAAGCATACTAACTTCCAGGTTCTGGAATAATTATAGTTCTTTAATTTGTTTTAATCATAATTTAGAATAGATCTTTTCATAGATTTCAAGGACTTTTCTTTACTTTTGGAAATTTGGCAATAGGATTATTAAATGCCCCTATTTTAAGGCTATTAAAAAGCTTAAATTGGGGAATTACAGAACAAACTGATTCTTAATTCCCCAGCCTAGAAGACAGAGTTTTAATCTGTCACACCTAACCATTCCTTCATTGTTTTTGCAAAAAAAAAGTTCCTTGGGGCTGGGTAGGTCAAAGAGCTTTTTCTCTTTAGAATAATTTCTATATGACTTTTCCATCCTACTTACCATAATTTAGGCTCCAGAAATATTCATTCATATATCTATATATATCTATATATATATGCATATTTAATTTTTAACCCAATTAGAATAGAGCTCTTTTAAGAATTTCCAGTGAAGTGGATTTTGCTCAAGTGATTGGGCTCCCATCTACCATATGGGAGGCCCAAGGTTTGATTCCCAGGGCCTCCTGGTGAAGGCAAACTGGCCCACACCTGTGGAGAGTTGACTGCCTGCACCCATGGAGAGCTGATGGCCCACGCCCACAGAGAGGTAGTGCTGCAAGATGATGCAACAAAGGGAGGTAAGTATACACAGAAAAAATGTGCAGTGAATGGACACAGAGAGCAGACAGTGAGCACAAGTGGCAAGTTGGGGTAAAAAATAAAATAAATAAATCTAAAAAAAAAATAGAAAACCAGCTCAATTAGTTAAAAAAAATCTTTAATGTCAGGCTTATTAGAAGACAGCTGGATTCTCGTATATGCTTTAAAAAGAATTTTCATTTGTTAATTTGATATTACATCCAGATGTGTGAAGATATCCACTGAGCGAAGGCATACACAAATAGAGAGTTAGACAAACACAATTCACTAAAGTTACTTAGAATTTTCATTCTCTTACAAAATAAGTTTAACTGTAAAATGACTTTTAAAAGATATTCTTGAAGACTATTTCTGATTAATCTGCACTGTGACCAAGCAGTTTTCCTCAAGAATTTCATTCTTTTTAGTTACTGATTCATAATCAAATTGTTCCCAATGCTTTAAAACACATTTTACAACATTTCCCTCTACTTAAGAGCTTTGCTTATTCCCCACTTTGACTTTGACAGACTTGAATTAGCAACATTAATTCTAGTATATACCCATGAGGTCATTGAAATATAAAGGAAAACTGGTTTTTCTCATGATTTGTTGCTTTCAGAATTCTTGATGCTCAAGGAAGAAGCAGAGTCCAGAGATAACAGGACTCCAGTGGCCACTGGACTATAAGAGTAGACATCCAAAGCCAAGGGCCAAGGATTCCCACCATGCAGCAATTTCCTCAAAGGTCATGGGGCCCCTCTGGGCTCTTGCTCAGAGTAGGTAAATCGGAATCCACAATTGGATAATCATGAGAGAAAAGAGGGTTATTAACACCAGTGAAAGGATGAGAGACAGGAGTGTCTCAAATTTGCCTTACCCCAAGCCATGGGTAGTAGAAGTTTCATGGCTACAAACAGGGGAGAATAAATTAGTTGCCATCACAATGGTGAACAAGTACACCCAAGGATGGGGCCAATCCTGAAATAACCATAAGCAAAAGCAAACTCAGTTTTAGAATTACCAACACAATAGCAGGTCTAGGGGAAAAGCTGTTCTCAAAACAACCATATGCAAATGTAAGCTCAGTTTATAATTACCATTACTATAACAAACAAACACAAGGGTTAGGCTAGACCTGAAAAACCATAAACAAAGGCAAATTAGTCTAAGTTTATCATCACAATAATAGGTCTAGGCTAAATCAACCTAGTTATAGCAATTTCAGATATTATCCTTTTGCTGTTTTAGAATGTGAAGGCATCTATATGATGATCTTTACTCTAGTATTTTCTAGTAAGTTTTTACTTCAAAACAAATTGGGAACTTTTGTTTATTAACTAAGCAACTAAAACTATTTATTAGTAACATTAACATTGTTAAGTTTTTCTTCTGCTTTTCCAGCAGCTGAACTAATTCCACTTGTGAATTATACATCAAATCCAATTGAAAAGATAGTATTGACATTTAATGACTCATGTTTAGGTTACCTTTCACCACTATCCAGTTTTTAACAGGTGAACCCCAAATCTGATTTACAAGTTCCTAGGAATGAACAGACTGACAGTGTTAAAGTAAGCACAGATTAGAACAGAAGAGATAGTTTTCCACAGAGCAGAGGGAAAGACCTAACTGAAGCCATTCTCCAGAACTTTATAATCTTACTTGATGGCTTATGAGGAGGTTTCTCTTCTACAGGATAAATGTTAATAAATGGCCTAGAACTTTATTCTTCATTCACTCCCTTTATTAGGCACAACCAAGACTAGAGAGATCAGGAGTGGCCAGTTAAGATCAAGTAAAGTGGCTCCCATGTTAAGTAAGAAATTAAGAATCGTACCTGCCACATTGTTGGTGGTTCATGTGTGACTTCATTCTCCTTGTTGATGGTTCATGTTTGACTTCAGGCTTCTTCTGTCCTCCCCTAGGGCAAGGCCCTGGCAGTCCAGATATTGAGGCAGCTTGGGGCCAGGTTCTTGCCAACATGGAGCTTAGATTCAGGTAGCCCTGAGGTAAAAGTGCCTTTAATGGTGGCTTCCAAAAAGTGAGCCTATCCTGTACTCCATTCCTGTAACTCCTTACCTTCTTCACATTGGCAGTATGGTCTTGATTGTTGAAAACTGAGGAGGCTATTTATAAAAGGGAGTTAATGGAAGTTTGGGGGCTGGGGAAGGTTTTTGCAGGTTTCTATGGATATCTGAGGCAGACTGGCTAATGTCAGTTCCTAGGGAGATCTGTCCTTCTCTAGAGTCAAGAACTACTAAAGGGTATTTTTATTAACTCTACCAGCTTTCCTTGAAATAAGGCTGGCTTTCTAGGCTCTGCCTCTGAGGAATTTCTCTGTGCTTATTAAAATTGACTGCTTTGGCAGTGCATTTTCTCATCCCATTAAGAAAATATGTGATCACATGATCTCTGGCCCTCAAATCTGTCTGTCCCCTCCTTCCCTCCTACACAGGTTTAAGTGGAATTCAGGGTTTCATGCAGAGCCCACTCTTGACTGTACTGTGGTCATGTGGTGTGGCAGGAAAACATTAGCCTCTTCCTATTCTAGACCATCAGTTGGCAGGTTGTCACAATTCCTGAGAAGACATCATAAAGGGGAGTCTGCTGGAATGCTATACTCCATAACCATTGTTCTAGGGAGACATGGAAAAAGTTTGTCAGCCAATCTGGCATCCCAGATCCCAGCCTGAATAATCTTTTGCCTTCCAAACTTAAGTGCCCAAGCCATTAAGACTTCAGAGACATTTGGAGTTGCTGCTCTGGTTCCAAACATCCTGGGCCCCAGGCATCATCTGGGTGAATTAGGACTTCGGAGTTGTCCAGACCTAGGTTCTGGCCCAAAGTTCCCAAGCTGAATTTTCTCTCTGGAAGAGAAACTGGTTGAAACCTTTCTTTTGGCCTACTCTTGCAGAGGTCTTAGAAAGGTTGGTTGTGAGAGAGGCCACTGTCAGGGACCAAGTTCTACAGTTGAAACCAAATATTAAGAAGCACATTAAAAAGCAGAAACTGATTTCTCTGTGGCCTACAGGAATACAGCCTCAGGGGCCCTGGGGATAATGGAGTAACAGGACTCTCAGAGACTCCTGGGGACTAAGTAAGGAACAAACCTCTGGGCATTGCATAGGTTGAGAGCCCCAGGGCCCTTGCTAATAAAATAAGAAAGCACACATGTTTAATTAAAGAACACCAGTCTTTTTCAGGGTCAGTTAACATTACTTACTTCTTTCTTTCCTGGTTTAGCCCACCAAATATGTTAGCAGAATGCTCTGGGTGCTGGGCTTCTAGGTTCTTGGCTATGTCATGTGAAAGATTTTAAGGACATGCCATAGGGTAGGCAAGGGAGTAAAGAGTTTATTAAGGGGAACCGGATGTGGCTCAAGTGATTGGGCTCCCATCTACCATATAGGAGGCCCAGGGTTTGATTCCCAGTGCCTCCTGGTAAAAGGCAAGCTGGATCATCTGGTGAGCTGGCCTGAACAGAGAGCTGGCCCACACAGAGTGCAGGCCCATGTGGAGTGATGGTCTGCATAGGAGTGCTGGCCTGTGCAGAAGAGCAGGCCTACACAAGTGTGCTGGCCTGTGCAGAGAACTGGTGCAGCAAGTTGATACAACAAAAGGAGACACAAAGGGAAAAATAAATAAATAAAAGAAAAAAAAAGACACAAAGGGGAGACAATAAGAGATGCAACAGACAAGGGATCTGAGGTAGTGCAAGAGATTAAGCACTTCTCTCCCACTCTGGAAAGTCCCAGGATCAGTTCCTGGTGCTAAAGAGAAGACAAGCAGACATAGAAGAACACACAGAGGGCAGACAGCAAGCACAAAAACAATGAGGGTGGAAGGGGAGAAATAAATAAATAAAATAAATCTTTTTAAAAGAAGAGTTTATTAAGAAAAAAGAAAAGGAAAACTGTACACAACCCCACCTGGTCAGCAGGTGGCACACATTGGCATGGGTGCAGATGAAATACAAATGTGGGGCCCTGGATTAGGCCTTGTAAGACCTTTCCCCCTCCTCTTTCCTAATGTTGGGGAGGGGCCTCAGCTGTTTGCTGTTCTGCTTGATTGCCTTAAAATCCCTATTTTTTACCTCTCAGGGGACCAGTGGGAGTTCTGTTTGGAGTTATCTGGGGCTTCCACTTGACCCCAGAAGGAGTTCCCAATAGGAACTCATGGCCAGGGTCTTGGCAGGGCCTTTCTGTCTTTGTAGCTGGGTATTTCCATGTAGGATCTCACAGCCATATTCACTGCCAGGTACCAGCTGTGACTCATCTTCTCTTTTGCCTAATACTAACCTGCCTCATTATTATTGTCTGTTTTTTTAACACTTTGAGTTTCCCTTACTTGTAATTTTCATTTCTACACTCTTCTCCAGGCCTCTTGCCCTGTCTTTTCCTTTCAGGGTGTAACACATCCTTTGATATTTCTTGTAGATCCAGTCTCTTGGAAACAAACTGTCTCAAATTTTGTTTGTCTGTGAAGATTTTAAACTCACTTTCATGTCTGAAAGTTCATTTTGCTGGACAAAGAATTCTTGGCTGGCAGTTTTTCTCTTTCAATACCCTAATTATATCATACCACTGCCTTTTTGCCTCCATGGTTTCTAATAAGAAAGCAGCACTTATCCTTATTGAGGCTCCCTTGTAAGTGATATATTGCTTTTCTCTTGCTGCTCTTAGAATCCTCTCTTTATCTTTGGTTTATGACATTCTGAATAGTAGATGTCTCAGGGTATGACTATTCATATTTATTCTGTTTGGGGTATGTTGTCCTTCTTGAATATTGATATATATGTCTTTCATATGGTTTGGAAAATTTTCAGCCATTATTTCCTCAAATATTCTTTCTATCCCTTTTCCATTCTCTTCTTCTTCTGGGAAACCTATAATGCATATGATTGCACATTTTGCTTTGTCATTCAATTCCTTGAGAACCTGTTCATTTTTTTCTATTCTTTTTTCTGTGTTTTTTTCTTTTCAAGATCCAGTGTTCTGTCCTTGATTTCACTTATTCATTCTTCTGCCATTTCAAATCTGCTGTTATATGCCTCTAATGTATATTTGAATCTCATCAATTGTGACTTTCAATCACAGAATTTCTGTTCCTTTTTTGCAGGCTTTCAAATTGTTCTTTATCTTCACAGAGTGTCATCTTAATATCCTTTATCTCTTTAGTCATATTTTTCTTCATCTCCTTAAATTGATTAAGGAAGTTTGTGTGAAATTCATTTATTCATTGTCTAAAACCTGTATCTTGTCTTAATTTTTGGTTCATTCCTTTGGTTGGGCCATATCTTTCTGTTTCTTTGTATGGCTTGTTATCTTTGGTTGATATTGATATCTAGGCATCTGATTATGTTGGTGATTTTACTCTGTTGATCAATTTCTCTCTTTTGCCTAGTGGCTTTATTTCATAGCTCTTTGATTTTTAATAAATTTTTTCTAAATCTTTAAGATTGCTTTGTTTAAGTTTTCAAAATGGGATGGGAGCTGCTAATGGTACAAAGTTCAGATCTATAGTACCTGCAAAAGATGTGGGAGAGAAAAGCCTGTCTTCCTTCATTGTCCAGGCTTGTCAGCAGGTGGCACTCATTGGCAAACTCCTCCATGGAGATAAATCTCTCAGTGTCTACTAATTAGCTCTTCTGAACCAGTGATTCAGGTCATGGTGGTTATATTCAGCCCCTAGTTGTACCCTTCATGTTTCCAGGGAGTAATACATCTTTTCTATTCTCTGTTGGTCACTCAGCTGCAGGTTTTGCCAAGTCTTTTTGCCTTGGAGGTGGGGGATGGGTGGTGTTCCCAGCCATGGGGCATCAAATCATGGTTTTACCTTTGGCCTTTTATTATCTCTCTGTCCCCAGTGCCTCCTAAATGATGTGTGCAGCACTCTTCTCATCTTCAGGTCCCCAAAGCACCTCCCTTGCATGAATTCTATGCATTTTCCCCTATTTTGCAAGAGAGGTGCTCCCTGCCTGAGCTACTATGATGCTGCCATCTTGGATCTGAACATCTGGGTCTTCATTTACATAAAGTTCCTGTAAGAGGGTGAAAACCCAACCTGTGTCATGCCTAACTGGCATATTCTAATCAAAAGCAATCTAATCAAGTGATCAAATCAAGGTCCCTTAACTGAATATAATGCTTTCAAAGGTTCTCACACCCACAGAAATGCATTAGCTCAAAAATATAATCTTTTCTGATATTCACTAAATTAAAATTGTCACAGTATCTAAATTATCCTTTTCAATATTTTTTGTTATCTCTTCAAAATTAAACTTTGTTACATGGGCAAATGATCTGTTCTGCCATTACAGCCCCACTCCCTGGCCCAGGACTGAATCCCAGAACACATGCAATCAATGTTCACTTCTAACCAAAAAAGAGTCCCTCACTTGCCTCAAGATTGTTGCAGTATTGCAGTATGACTAAGCTGTAAAGCCATAGGAATATATAAGAGAACAATAAAATTGAATACTTGGTGTATTACTCAGCCAAAGGGATGTTGATTCAAAGTACCAGAAATCTGATGGCTTTTATAAAAGGTATTTATTTGAGGGTAAAAGTTTACAGCTACAAGGCTCTAAAGAGTCCAACTCAAGGCTGCTTTCTCAGCAAAGTCAGTTGCCATTTGTTGAAACAAGATGGTGGGTGATTTTTGCCTTCTTCCTCTTAAGGCTCTGTAGTCCCAGCTTCTTCTGATCTCAGCTGTAGGCTGGCATAGGGCTTATCTCTCAGGTCTTCGTTTATCAGTCTGGCGTAGGGCTCATTTCTTTCCAGGCCTTATCGGCTGTTCAGCTGCTCTGTTCTCTTCAGCTGCAAACTATCAAGTGAATGGTGTGTCTGTCTCTAGTGCTCCAGGATCAAAACTGACAAAGTTGTCTCTCTCTTCCATGTGTCTTCTTGATTGAGTGCCTATTTTATATCAGCCCACCAAGGGGGACAAGTACACAACCCTGAGTCACACTGCTGCCATGGTCAAAGCAAAGCCCTAATCTTTTATCAAGTAAACTTAAAAACTTTGAATTTAATACAGCCAAAGGGTGACTTAAAGATACCAGATCAGTTTACAAATGTAATTTTTCTCTTTTGGGGGGATTCATATATAATATCAAACTGCCATACTTGGTTTTGGAAAATGCTTGTTACAAAAATAATTGAGTACCACTTTTCAAATTTCAGAAGTGTGTATGAAAAAAGTAAAAAAAAAAAAAAAATTCCTTTTGGAAACAATTGACTGCACCCAAAATCAAAACATTTTGCTTGATTTTTTAAATGTACAAATAATTTATTCTTTCTCTCAGGAGATACTCTAAGAATTTAAAACTTTTAATTTTATACAAAAAGAGTTGAAACACACACTAATAGGGACAAATCAACCATGAAGATGTATAATTAATTCCTGGAATGCCTAATATTTTAGGCTTGATAAAACAAAAACTTTTCTTGCAATTTAGGGTCTCAGACTTTATTGAATTATTAAAAAATCAGGCAGCATCCTATTCAGAAAGTAGAAAGGAGCGCTGGCAAGGGAATGGAAAAGGGAAGTTCATATAGGGAGAAGGTGGAATCTAATGAGAAAATGTTCTGATTGGCTGATGTTGCTTCAATTTTATATAGGGATGTGTTATAATGTGGGGAGGAGATATACATTGATTAGCATAGTAAGCCTGTCCATTCTGATAAGCTATCTCTACTGTACCAAAAGTAGTTATATCAACAAATGTTGCTTGACTGCAGTTCTATAGAATGTGTTCAATTTTATCAGAAAGTCCCTGCAGGACAATTATTTTGTCTTCTGGAAATCCATTCTGGAAAAGATGATCCTTCCCAGGAATGCTCAATAAAGACAGCCATTTTATTTTCCTCATTAGGATTATAGGATTTTACCTTCATTAGGACATCAGATAACTCTGAATTGAAGAGACCTGGGTTGTGTGATATTTTTCTTCCTTGATAGTAAAATGCACATAGTAGAAGAATGAAATAATAGCTTTCCATTGAATAGGGATTGGCAGCATAACTATTGTACTTATATGGAGCAACACTGGTGCTCCTGAATGAGATAACGTTGGTTGTTTTACAAGTCTTAATAGTCATAAAAAAGCAGGACTGAGTCTCTTTCTGAAAGTTCCTTGCACCATTGCCCAAAAAACCCAGAATCCACAGGACAGTGAGACCTCTGGATAAAGGCATGAAGTTTGCTTTGGAGATATTAACAGAATTATAGAATGAAAGGATACTACCTATTTTCATTAACTGTATTTATATGTTTTACATAATTAGAGGGAAAGATTTATTTTTAGGCATTCTTTGATTAGATTTTTCTTCATTGGCATTCACACAAAATGTGCCCTTTCATACATGACTGATGAGATTATTAGCAACATAAATAGTCACCATAAAAATTGATTTCTCTAGAGCAAGAAAAAAGCTTTGAGCTCTGGAATATGGTGAGAACATCCTCAAGGAGAAGCCACTCTCCCTCGATTTTACATATTTTTTTATTCTGGTGAGTACCTGAATTTTCCCCAGGAGGTATGCGCCTCCTTAATTGTGTAAACAAATTTTAATCTGAAGATAGCTGTGTAATCTGAGTGCAGGCATATGGGGTCACACTATCAGGGGGCAGGTTAGGTTATTGTGGAAAAGGAATTCCTCCAGAATTTGATTGATAAGAAATGGACAGGGGGCACCTGCCTTATAGTAGAATTCTGAGGTTTACTTTTCTGCAATGAGTCCCATGATGGAGAGGGAAAACAATGAAAAAAAAAATAAATAAATGTATAGTGACAAATGCTGTCATTGCCTGATTGTCAAGTAGTGTTCTGTACAAGAGAACAGGAAAGGAGAAGGGAAAAGCTAACATGGGATCAGGGAAAGTTCAGAAATGGGAGGAATTCTGAGGGTTTGACATTTAAACTGACACTGTGGGAATTAACTAAGATTGTAAATGAGAGATGTAATTTTCATTTGTTATCTTTTAATTTAGGTGATTGCAATTGTTGGGGGAAATAAATGAAGACAAAATAATCTTCCAACCCAGAAAAATTCTCCACAAGGGTAGAAGAGAATGAAAAACAATTTTATTATTGACTAAGCATTAAATCAGAATTTGATGCATTGCATGCAGTCTGCAAGGAGATTGTTTTTTATGTGGCTGTAGCAGTTTGGCATTATTTATGATTCCAAAAATAGATATTGAATTATGTTTATGAGCTGGTCTTTTCCTCTGGGCATATTAGATTATATTGGAATCAGAGGTTTTGCTTTTACTTGATTAAATAATGATCAAGGCTTTGTTTGGTCCACATCAGTAGGATGTTCAGTCCCCACCCTCTTGGTGGGTGGGGACTCACAGAGAAACCACACTGCCTAGAAGGGAGTTTGGAGTTTTAATTTTGGAGCCTGAAGAATTATCAGGTCATGAGGAAGGAGAGAAGGCCCTGGGAAAAGAGATGAGCCATTTGCCTGATAGTGTACAGGTGGCCTTGTGGAGAGACACAAGCCTGAGCCCAGAGAGAAACAAGCCATGGGGACAGAGGAACCCAGGAAGGCTGAACTCTTGGTAGATATCAGCAGCAATCTTACTCCAACATGTGGCAATAAACTTTGGTGAGGGAAATAACTTATGCTTTATGGCTGGCAACTATAAGCTTCTACCCCAAATAAATACACTTTTACAATGCCAACAGATTTCTGGTAATTTGCATCAACACCCCTTTGGCTGACTAATACAGTGGCTAAGCAAATACAAACCATTACATATACAATCATAAGATATTTCTCATATCTTCAGACAGAAGTAGGTCTTCAATTTGGAGAAAAGGTCACCCCCTCCACCATCTACCTCCAGAAGTTATACTCATTCTTTAACAGGAAAATAGGAGATATTTTATTTTATTACATTTTATTCAAATGCCTTCCTTTCTTGAGGAGACCTTCTGGTGTGGTGAAATTTGCTTTACATACATTTCAAAATGACAAAGAAAGAGGTATTACCCACAATTTTGCATTTTCTAAAGTAGATACCAAGAGTGATGGGAGGGAAAATGTAGTCTCTTCCTTTATATTCAACAGGGAGAATCAAGCCTTTTTTATATTCACATTTGTGTTAACCATTATATAACACACATGCACATAGAGGTAATAGTTCAAAAATGATATCCAGGTCATAGTTATAGTCACTGTTATTGTAGAGATAGCAACGAAGGACATGACATAAAGAGAAAAACATGGGTCAGATAGTAGTGCAGTGTATCAAAAGAAGAAAGAAGAGAGACTAGAATTGATTATTGAGATATTTTGCTAATATTATTTGAAGAGTACCTTGTAGAGACTCTTGGAATTGAATAACTTGAAGACCAGCAAGAGACTGAGATATCAGAGAATGCTTGGAAAAAGTTAGTTCCTCAAAGGAAATCAAAGTTCAGTTCTTCTTAACTCCATATAAAAACAAACACACTCATTGAGTATATTTATGGGGAGAGCATTACTGATGCTAAACAATGTTTATTCATTGGGTAAAATAGTGAACTTAGTACAAGAAAGTCTGAGGAGGAGGTGAGTAATGGAAAATGGGCTTCAGTTTGATTGTGAAAGAAAGAACCAGAGGGCAAGAAGTAGAATGAATAGAGGTTCAGAGGAGGTTCATGACTTTGCTCTCCTTCAGATTTTGCTGCCTAGTGGATTGGCAAACTATGAAATCCAGTAAGACAGCTGGCACATGAGTTTTTGACAAAGCAACCACAGATCAGTAAGAATTTGCTCTTCTGAAGTGGCACCTCTATTGCCAATGAATGGTAAGGTCTCTTGTATTGTTCTGGATCTTTGAAATGAACCCAGAAAATACTGACAAAACTGAGGTCTAGTTTTTATTTCCACTGGTACAAAGGTACAAGTCCACTCAATGTGGAAAGTATGGACTCTTAACAAAAATGGTGCTTAGAAACCTGTGTATCTAAATATAAAAGAATGAAAGGGACCCCTTCCTCATACAATATATAAAAATTAACTAAAGTGTATCAAAGGCCTAAATGAAAGAGCTAAACTTGTAAAATTATTAGAAAATAATATAAGGAAATATTTTCATTATCTTTTTAGAGATTACACAAAAAGCATGAGTAAAAAAGAAAAACTTAGATAAATTTGACTTCATCAATATTAAAATTTTTATGTTTCAAAACACATTACCAAGAAAGTGAAAAGTCAACTGATAGAGGAAATATTTGAAAACCAAATCTGATGAAAATTTAATATCTAAAATGTATTTTTAAAATTCCTACTATCCAACAATAAAAATATAAACAATCTAATAAAATCTTGTAAATGACTTTAATAGACATTTCTCCAATGAAGGCATACAAATGGGCATTAACCACATGAAAACATGCTCAACTTCATTAGCTGTTAGGGAAATGCCAATCAAAACCATATGGAGAAAACATCTCACACACAAGAGAATAGCCATTATATCTTTTTAAAAAGGAAAATAACCTGGCTGACAAGGATGCTCAGGAGAAGGAACACTTGTACTCTCTTGGTGGGAATGTAAAATAATGCAGTCATTGTGGAAAACATCAGGGCAGTTCCTCAAAAAGTTAAAAGTAGAAACTACCACATGACATGGCAATCCCACTTCTAGGTGTACCCAAAAGAATTGAAAGCAGGGACTCCAACAGATATTTGTACAACAATATTCATAATAGCCTTATTCACAATAGACAAAAGATGGAAGTAACCCAAATGTCCTTCAGTAGATGAATAGATGAACAAACTGTGGTGTATACCTACAAAGAATATTACTAAACAGTAAAAAGTTTGAAGTTCTGGTATACACTACTAACATTGATGAAATTAAAGATACGTTAAGTGAAAGAAGACAAATACAAAAAGACAAATAGTGTATGGTTCCACTTAAATGAAACAGACACTGCAAAATCACAGACAGAAAGTAACATTTAGGTTAACAAGGGTAGGGAGAATGGTGAGCTAATGCATAATGAGAACAAGGTTTCTGTTTATGGAGATAGAAAGTTTTGGTAATGGTACTAATGATAGCACAATGTTGTGAATGTGACTAGTGATACTGAATCATATGCTTGGGAGTGGTTCAGATGGGAAACAATGTTGTATATATGTTACCACAATTAAAAATGATAGAGTAAACATACAAGGCAATTAAATTCAATGCATGATCCTGGATTGCAGCTAATAAGGGAGGAGAAAATGTCACAAAGGACATTATTGGGACAACTGAGTATATTAGAATATTGACATTGATATGCTTTACATCAATGTTAAATTTCTTCAACATGACACCTATAGTTAAGGTGGTTACACAAGTGTCCATGTCCTTAGGAAATACAAATGAAAGTGTTGATTGTTAGAAGAACATGAGGTTCAAAAACTACTCTAAAATGTTTAGAAAACAAATGATGATAGATGACAGACATGATAGGTAGATATATATAGATAGCTGATAGATAGATAGATAGATAGATAGATAGATAGATATAGATAAAGATAGATGAGAGAATGATATGAAAAATGTTACAAAATGGTAAATAATATAAATGGTAAATCTGAGTATCTGCATTGGAGTTACTTTGTAGTTCTATGCTTTTTTTTTTTTTTAACTCTCCTGTAAATTTGAAGTTATTTCAAAATAAAAAGCTAAAAAGAAAGAATGAGAAATATTCTCCTGCACAACATTTGAACTAATTTATTACACTCTTCATTAATGCTGGGTGTTCACAGTGGGGATGCAAAAAGTTTGCTTTTCCTCATCCTGCCCATGGCCTCATTAGAGAAATGTTATACTCATTAACCATGTTGGTGACTGTAGTGCAGTTAGGCATATGGTGAATCCAGGCAATAGATGAGCAGGAGTAGAAACTTATAGTCATAGGGAGGCTGATGTTTACTCAGATAAGTCCAAACAATCAAGTGTTTTGGGTGCTGGGGTTGAGGCCAATAGAATGTTGAAGGGAGCATCAAAACAGTTTAATTCTGAGAAGGCCTTGATGAATAATTGGAGAATTATTTTCTCCAATTTTAAATTTCTTAAAGTTTATATATAATATATTTGAACATTTACAAAACTTAAAAAGAACACACTGAAATCCTCCATACCACCCGTATCCACAATTATCCATTTTCACTGTGTGTTATCAAACTTAGTTCAAATATGAAAACTGGAAGAAATGGAAAGGGAGTACTATTTTCATACATTTGGATGGGCATTGAGATGGATTATAGTAGGTAGAGTAGCATTTAAGGTACTTTGGCAGATTTTAAAGGACAGAAGTGACCAGAACCAATCACAAGTCTTAAGTAGATAGATGGAATGAAGATACCAGAAATGTGATGATAATGGATGCTTGCACATCCCAGAAAATTTGAGAATGGGATAAATCATATCACTGCAAGCTAAGACAGTTTTTCAGTTCAGCAGTCTAAAGAGTCCCTGGCTTTTATTTCTGAAATATTTGCCCTTACCCTGTAAAATGAACACCTCAGACATGTAGAGATGAAGGAGGCAACACCTTCTGACCTCAAGATCTTTAGGAAATCTGGTCATTTCTGAAGAACTCTGGATCTTAGTTCAATGTTTTTGCCATTTTAAATAACAACAGATGTATGATGTCTATTTAATAAGTGTTTGTTAGATAGGAAGCATTTAATACATTAGGTAATTGGATCTCTCAAAATTCCTGACAATTTGGTAAACCATTCAACAAATGAGAAATTTGAGGATCACACAGGCTAAAAATCAACCCAAAGACACTGTTATAAAACATAGATATTGCTTGTCTTGTGATGAACTTGCATATTTACTTTAAATTTGTGAGGAGAAGTGTAATGGATTCTCACATACAAATTTTATTATCAATAGTTTGGAAGGCACCAGTTTACTGGAAGTTTACTGGGGAAATGGCTAAGATATTTCATGCATATTCCTTAATAAAGAAATTAAAATCTGTTCAGAATGTGCATAATCCAAATCAATCCATAGAAGCATTCAACTGGACCCTCAAACACAGGGTCTATAATTATAGCATCCATTCCCCAGTGATGTCATCCTAACCATTATCCATTGGACATTGGTAGAGATGGCCCTGGATTAGCTATATTCTCTACTATGTTTTAGAAATCAGTGATCTTTGATGATGTAGCTTTTGACTCCACTCAGGAAGAGTGGGCCCAGCTTGTCAGATCCAAGAGAAAGCTGTTCAGAGATGTGATGCTGGATAATATCAGTCATATGGTCTCTGTGGGTGATTCTGACAATAATGACTATAAATACATCAACAAGTACCAGAACAGTTTCACCATATTCCACTCTACTTCTTGCCCTGATTCTATTATAGAACTTACATCTGTATGAAAGAAATTTCTTTCTTATTTATTTACCTACCTCTAGTTTGTCATCTCAGTAGAACATAGTATTCTTGACCATAATGCCAAGCCTTTCTTGTTACTCAATCTTCAGTACCTTGAACAGTGTTGGGAAGTCAATGAATATTTTTTAAATGAGTAAATAAATGGATTAAACACTAAGTTACTGTTCTGCTTTAAGTACTGAGCTGGGCTTTGAGACCACAATGGTAATAATAACAGGCATATCCTTTTCCACATAACATTTATAGTGTTCTGATAATGCTTATGATTATCGGATTCTTTTAAAAAGTAATTTAATTCCTACTTGATTTAAATCACTGAGAATTCTACTTTCTGTCTTTGAATTTGCACATGGACTTCATCAATGAGAAGACTTTACTGTCTTTGGCACAATTTCAGGTGTACTTTCTTCACTAGTTAAGAGCCATCAATGTTTCTTATGTTTAAGTTGCTGCTCCCTAGATTTACCTCCAATGATTACCCTCATTTCCTTGGACTTGAAGATCAAGCACTACTCTCAGCACATAACTCAGAATCTGTGTACAGGGTATCAGTTCTGCAAATGAAATGTGATTTCTCCATTGGAGCAAGGATATGATCTGTGGAGGGAAGAATAAGATTTCTGTGAGGAAAGAGTGTAGTTGGGCTCCAGAAACCTATGCTTCAATATAAGGAGGAGGCTAGTAAGTGTAAGTGGAGGAGCTTGGTAGTATCAACTGCAGATTTCCTAGAATGAATGATATTTTCTGAAATGGCTCCAAGGACATTGGAGAAAAATCCTACAGCTGGTATAATATTTTGCACTTAATCTCTATTCAAGGCTTTCTGTAATTACATTGGCCTCAGGAAAGGAAAGTACAGGTACACATCTGAGTTATTTATTCCATAATGACATTTGTACTGATCATCCACTGTTATGAATTTCCCTCTCTTTATCTTCCCAACTCTCATCTTCATTTTATTTTATTCTTATTTTAACATATAAATTCCATCATAAATATCAATGTCTTAAAATCATATATATATAAAATAAATATATTATATATTTATAATATAATTATAGGAATTGGTTTGTATACCTGTGGGACCTGACAAGGTTGCATTGTGTAGAGCATATCGCAAGCTGGAAACTTATAACTAAGAGGTTGAATTTCCCAGGGTGAACTGTCTGACTGAACTAGAGACAGAAATTCCTCTTTTGACTTCTAAAATCCTCAGTTATTCTTTGAAAAACCTCAAACTGATTGGATGAATTGCTGGGGGTCATTTCCCTGGTTGAACATAGATGCAATCAGCCATACATACAATGAACTGGTAATAGATGCAAAGTACTTTCTTGACCAAATAACTGAAATCCACAACCTAGCTAAGTTGATATATAAATTTATGTATGATAGTGTAGGGAATACAGAAGGAATGCTCTTTCTAGGAACTTAAGGCAGAAGTGCTGGGAAGGGGAAGGCCATACCAGCTGGTGGCCCACTTCTCCTCAGCAGAAGAGAACTTGACACTAAGATGGCAATCACAGTGTGCTTCAAAGGAATGTTAAAGTGCCTGAACCCATGATTTTACTGTTCTGGGAAGTTACACTATTTCCCCCATATGTACGCACTCACTGTTAATCATTTACTAGGCTATGTGCACCATTGAGCAGCTCTATACATTAGCTAACACCCCCTTCTGCTGAGGGGCACAGTAATTACCCAACCAGCCATCACTGGGACTTATGATTAATAAATGGCATAACTGCTACTGGCCTTCCATGTGTTTTTTTTGTTTTGTTTTGTTTTTCGTTTTTTTTTTTGAATATCATAAGTATTCAGTTGACCTTCTGGAGCTTGACCTCCTGCATTACAATTGGCATAGTCAGCAGGACATTCCCATCAGGAATAAGGAGGTTGAAAGTATGTCAGTCATTCCAGATACTGCAGGGGAGACCCTATAGTATATGGGGATATATGCAGGGGGACTCTCAGGGTGACCATGCATATCTTTGTGGTATGAGCTTGCCCAGCTGATAGATGCTTGGAGACCCAGGGACTTAGGGGATGTCCCATACACTTCTGCTGGATTAGTGCAATTAGAGAAAATAGTAGAGAAAACTTTTATTAAGAAGAAAGGGCAATGTGTGGTGGCTGCAGTCATTTCCTAGCCCCTCTTCCTTGACTTGTATGATAGCTCTAATAGTTCAGTTAGCAGCTGAAGAAAAAGCAAGGCAACTGGAGGAGGAGTTAAAACTTGGAGTGGGTTCTCCAATTGATTCAAGTAGATCAAAAGGAGGATTTAACTAAGAAATCAGAGGAAGCACAGGAACAGGTGCAGGCAATAGTCTGCCAATGTGCTCAGGCTAGAGGAAAGAAGATGTCCAAAAGAGAGTGATTCAGATGTAGAAACTATAAAAGAATCTTTAAATCATGTTAAACTGTGTACAAAGGAAGACTAAATCACAGATACTACATACTGCACAACCAGAAGTGCTAAATAGGCACTTGTCAGTGAAACCATGCTTGTGAGAAAACATTCTGCTAAAGTGTTAACTAGGATAAGGAAAATGTTCCAGCAGCAACACTGCAAAACCATGCCACCTGAATGATGTGACTGTGGGCTAGTGGGGCCTGATAGAATTAAACTGCTGGAAAAGTAAATAAGACTTTGCAACCTTAATGTTCTCTGTTTTGTTTCCATTCTAATTGTAATTGGGCCGGGAAAGCCACATTGATAAAATTAGTGGTGTTAAACTTTAGTAATTTTTGAAATGAACAACTCTTTGAAAGGAAGGAAAGAAAAATGCTAGCAGCTTTTGCAGGCCTGCAATTAAAAATATATTACAAATCCAAAAGCACATAATACTTGTGTAAACTGTGCAAGTATTTGAATGGGAAGTTATTTTGACAATGTTTTACATTTTAGTCACATTTTATTTATTTACTTTTTAAAATAAGTATTTTATTTTTAAAAGATACTTAGATTACATAAATATTACGCAAAAAATATAGGGATTCCCATATTCCCCACTCTCCTCACCTCTTACATAAACATTCCTCATTAGTGTGGCACATTCACTATAATTGATAAATGTATTCTGGGGCTTTGCCACTGAGCATGGACCATATTTCACATTGTGGTCTATACTCTCTCCCACACAATTCTGTAAGTTATGTGATGACATAAATTGGCCTATATCTGTCATTGCAATAGTCACATTTTATTTTGATCAGAATTTTTATCAAGATGTTAAAAGGAACCTTCAGTTTTAAATCAATAGCTTACTCCTGAACTTTGAGCCTAAGTATGCTCCTGAAGAGAAGTAATCCAAAATATATGTGTTAAATGTCTGTCTGTCTAAACTGCTAAATTAATGCTTAACTGCTTTTATACCGCTCAAGTATTCCTAACTGTTTGCTGATTACTTATAAAAGTGTTTCAGAGAATGAGCTTGAATACTACAGGCAACACTAATTCCAGAGGAGATCTTAAAAGCAGTAAAATCAGAGATGTGAGATGATGGAGAGCTTAGAGATAGCCATACCAAAGGAGTAAGAATTATGAGTCAAATTAATGAGCTTTATGTTTCTCTTGGTGTGCCTTAACTCTTTTTGTGTTTGTTTGTTCAGTGTATATTTTGATACCTCCAGATGGTAACATTAAAATAACAAAAGAAAATTCTTAAAAGAGCTCTATTCAATGGCCAAAAAAATAAACACTTATATTGATAAATAAGTATGGACACTAATAAGATAAATTAACATTATATGTGTTAAATCTTTGAAATGATGAAAATTGTAAGTTTTGAGTAATAAAATTGTTACAAACCTCTTTCTAGAGAAAATTTATTTTGCTTAAATTGAAATAGTTTATTTTTCTTCACTGAACAGAATGAGGGATATGAGAGTTAAATAGGTATAGAAAGAAGTAAAATTTTTGTGGAAGTGAATTCATAGTCAATTCTGACTAAAATTTGATAAGTTTGTTTAAGGAAATGTGTTTTGTCCTAAACCTAAAGATTGCTGGTTTTCATAAAATCAGGATAGAAGTATATAAGACAAACTTGAATGCATATGGCAAGTTGTAGAAAGTAGGATTAAATAAGAGAAAGTGTTTTGTGAAGACTATATGCTTTTATTTATTCTATATCATTAAACAACTTTAATGAACTCCACTAGAGAGAAAACTCTAAATATGGAACCACAGAACATAAATAATCAGCAGAATTGAGGATTAGTGTGCACTAGAAGGCCCTGAATAGTAATAATCCCCAAACAGGAAATAAGACAAGATATTCTTTACCAAAAATTTGAAGCCTTGTATTAGGGTTTTTTAGGGAAACAGAACTGACAGGAGATACTTCTAAGTGATATGAGATTTTATAAAGTTGTCTCACATGACTGTAGGGAGGCACAAGTCCAAATCTGTAGGGCAGGCTATAAGTCAAGAACTCCAATGGAGGTCCTTGATGAGCTCCACAGGAGACACTGGCTGTCTAAGGTAGAGATATAAATTCTCTCTGAATGCTGAAATCACTTCTCCTTTTAAGGCCTTCAACTGATTGGATGTGATGTCACTCATTGCTGACAGGAATCTCCTCATTGTAGATACAATCAGCCACATATGCAACCAACTCATTGATTATTAAAGTCCACAAAATGCCCCTGTATTGCAATAAATCTATTGCTTTCTTGACCAAACAACTGGGCACCATTACCTGGCCAAGTTGATACATTAGCCTAACCATCATAGTCCACCCCTTGTCAACTTGGCAGCTACCAACATCACCTTAAAACCTACTTATTCTCTAAATAAAAACAATTACAGACATATATATTTTTCACCTAACAATATTCAACAGTCCTGTGTACAACCGGAAATGCACTAAATCCTTCCAGAATAGGGCACAAGTCCTTGGGTAATATTGACTCTTAAACTTTTCATCCTTAAATACTATGACATGAAACTAATACAATGTATGTCATATGATAAGTGGAGAAGATAGGGAAGATAATAAAAATATTCATTTTATGTGCATATGCAAACATATCCATAACAAAACAAGGAAGAAATACTCATGACCATTATGGTCCTTGTTTCTGTAACTGGTCATATGGTCGAGGTTTATATTTATTACTACTTTCTTCCAATACACATTCCATGTTCCCTTTACCCTCAGTAAGCATTTCAGCCTTTGTTCTTTGCCTGGTGGGGTGACCCAAAATTTCTTCCTGAAGATTTTGGGCCATTTTAGACTCTTTGGGGAAGGCTGGGAGGAAGATTAACAGTATAAAGTTTTGACAGTATAACAGCATCTTTCCATAAGGGGCCTTGCTTTCCCCTCATACAGGGAACTTTGGGTTTGTAAACTGTTTCAATTCTGAGAATTTATTAAGGGGCCATGACTCTGTTTCTGTAATAAAAGTTAGGCTTTTTAATTTTGATCTGGAACTCTTCAGCTTATACAGATCAAGTAGGAATTTAGTAGGCTGCACATCTATTTCACTTCTAGGTACCCCATGATCTATTAGCCAATTTCATCATTCTATTCAACTCAAACTATTTTGATTGCTACTTTGAGTCTGATTTTCATTGCCATAACCATACCCAACTTGTCTTTGGCAACTAAGTGATGCCACTTGGCTTCTTCTGGCCCAGGATCCAATAATCGCAATAGTGTTTAAGGATCCTATTTCTGTGACAGCAGTTCCCATGGCAATATCTGACCTAAAGAGAACAGCAACCACAGAAATCTTCAGAGAAGATGGAGTTAGTCTCACAAACTTATTCCTCACAGTCTTGGTGAAAAGTGTGTCCACTGGACATTCCTAGGGTTGGTGGGCAAATCTTAAATGGTGAATCCATTCTAGCATTCCAATCTCTCTAAGTCTTTGGATCCCCATATCTACAGTATAACAGGGTAAATTGGGTATCTTGACCTCAGACATTGTAGGCCATCTTTTGGCCCATGTTTCAGCCAGCAATCTGAACAAACTGTTAGAACCCTTTCTAAGTACTAATCTACAACATTGAATCCAGAATCTCAGTTTAGTGGAATCATATCAATAAATTCAGCCTAATTCAACTTTATATTCCTTCCACCACTATCCCACATCCTTAATATCCATTCCCACACATAATTCCCCAATTTCTGTCTATATACGTTGGAAAACTCATGCAGTTCTTTTGGATTATAACACACTTCCTCATTGGTCACACTTTGTACTTCACCTTTGTGAGCTTGTTGTGACTTTACTCTAGTTATAGATCTGGAAGAAAAGAAGGGTGTTGGGGTGGATAACAGAGAGTATTAGAAATGTCTTACAAGCCAATTACCTCAAGACATTCCATTGCAGTTTCATCTGGTGAGACAGAATTAATCACATCAGGTGGGGATTGGATGGCTGACTATTGGGGCAGGCTGGAGATTGGGTGGTTGTCTCATCAGGGCAGGATGGAGGTTATGTGGTCATCTCCTCAGGGTGGGAAGGAAGTCAGAAGGCTGTATCCTCAGGGTGGAGATGAGTTAGGGTGGCTGTCTCCTCAGGGAAGACCATTACCAGCTTATATGGAAAAGTCTCAGCAGAATTTAGGGTTTCAATGTCCCCACTGCCATCATCAACCATATGTCTTCATCCCAATCTTCAGGATTTCACTCCTTTCCAGTCAATGCCCTCACTTCCAGCAGACACCCTGAAAGGTTTAGATTTTAGTGTCTGTTGTGACTCTGCTACTCACACAATGAGACTCTGAGCCTGTTTTTCAGAGATCTCAAGTCTGTACCTGCGTGAAACAAAATTTTCTTTCAGTGCACACATAGAAACTTTTATATCATTCATGCAGCACTTAAGGTGCAAATTTGAAGCCTTCAGCTCATTCCTTTCTTTTGTAAATGTATCCAGTGTAGTTAGGAACAGGCCAGCCAACATCATTGTACTTTTATTTATTTATTTTTAATGAAGAAAATATATCTGTTATTTTGTTTGACATTCATTCTTAAGTTATAATTATGTCAAAACAATCTGCTTTTAATGAAAGAAAGCTTAGCAGTGTAATTCTAAAAACATGCACATACATTTAGTAAAAACTTCTGCATTTCTGAATAAATTATATGCGTGATATACATTAACAAATGAATACAAATATGATTTGTATTTGTATTCATTGATTTGTATTTGATGCATGGAGATTAGTATACAACACACACACACTACAAACCCTCAAAGCAATGGTGTGTAATAGGTAGTGAGATACACTTAAAATAAGCAAATTTAAAATATCTACAGGCTTCTTTTTTTTTAGGCAACAAAATATTTTCCATCCTTGACACCTTCTCACACTCACCTAGCACCACAGATGCAAGGAGTTACAGTAAACATGTCCAATCTCATGCTTAAAACCTAAAGCATGCACTGAGTAGAATTTATATGTAGTGATATACTCTATTTATAAAGTATGCAATATTTACATATTCTTACCAATATTTTATACATTAAATACCTTGCAGCATTTTGAAATTTTAACATTTATGCAAAGCAACTTTTGAAAGACTTATGAAACATGTTGTCAAGTTTCACCTCCAGGCTGTTTACACAGGCATTGGTTTGTCCAGTGGTAAAATGGCAGCAGCCTTAACGTGCATAATGAATAAAAATGGGACATGTACATGCCAATCCATGTAAAAAAAAGATGTACACAGATGGCACAAAGATTTGTGCAGTTGGAATCATGGGTGCAAATGTATGCATTGGATATACTTATTTTTTCCATGGTCAGCTATAATTATGTATAGTCATTTTCCTCAAGTGCTAAAATTTCAGATCTGATCAAATGAAAAACTACAAATGTAAATATGAGAAATATATATAATATTTTAATTTCAAAGTTCTATGCTTTTAAAAAAATTATTTATTTAATTATTTTTTATTTACCCCCCTGCCCCAAGGTGGTTGCAGCATCTGCTTATCTTCTTTAGGAGGCACCGGGAACCGAACTGGTCTCCCATGTGGGAGGCGGGCACCCAATTACTTGAGCCACATCCTCTCCCTCTTTATACTTTTAATGTACATCTTTTTAACGTTATAGATTTATATATTTAGTTTAAAATACTTATCAAGCATTAAATCTTTTTATTGTAAAAAGTGGTAATTATACCTTGCCAAGTGATTTAAATACCATACTTGAAATTCTAGCAAGATGTAGTGAAATAGTAAAATACATCATTATTGCTTCATTGGACTGAGAAATCTAAAAGGCATAGATAAATAATGCCCAGTGATGAAAGTGAACACCCAGCACAGCAGTGCACGCCATGGAATGGCCTCGCACAATGGAAACTAAGCATTCTCCACGTTATCGATGCTGTTGATATCCACACGGATATCAAGCTCCCCACACAAAGATGAGGGACTGCTTCCTGCCGCTAGGCGATGGAGTGCTGACAAGGTGCGGATGGTGGGTTCCAGGATCCCGGCCTGGCCCTCGTCCCCGGCTCTGGCCCTCGGCCCTCGCTGTGCGGTGCGGCCCCAAAGGTGAGGCGCCCCACAGGTGAGGAGGCCCTGCAGGTAGGCAGCCCTGCAGGTAGGCGGCAGCGACTGCTCACGTTTCAGGCCAAGCTGTCAGGGCGCACAGGGCATGGTCCTTAGGCCGACCGTGTGCTGCCACCAGGACCAGCAGCCTGAACGTTGGCTCTGCTGAACGTCCTAAAATAAACCCATCAGAATGACACCTTCTCAGGTTACCTTTGAAATAAGAGGAACTCTTTTACCAGGAGAAGTTTTTGCAGTATGTGGAAGTTGTGAGGCTTTGGGAAACTGGAATCTTCAAAATGCTGTGACTCTTCTCCCAGAGAACCAGACAGGTGAAACCAGGTCATGGAACACAGCCATTGTACTCAGTAGGGAAGTATCAGTTCAATATCGCTACTTCAAAGGGTACTTTTTAGAACCAAGGACTCTCGGTGGTCCATGTCAAGTCACAGTTCACAAGTGGAAGACTGATCAACAACCATGATCAATAACCCCTTCAGAAAGTGAAATTATTATTGACGATGGACCATTTGGAATCCACAGTGGTGCTGAAGCTCTGGATTCTGTGTGGCTGATGTGTCAGACTGAAATAAGATTATGTTTGCATTTTTCTGAAAAACTTCCCATCTCAATAACCAAGAAAATTTTTAAAAATCTATATTTAGGGTCAAGCTGACACTAGAGGATGTGGAGGAAGATGACGATGATAGGGTATCTATACTCCACTGTTCTTCACAAAATGTCTGATAGCCTGGAGAGAGCCTTGATATGTGACAGAATTCAAGTGTTGGCATTCTAAGCCTGAGTGTGAGCACAGCTTACAGCCTGATCGTTGGAAAGTGTGTAGCATACAAACAGTGGAGCCCATAATCTGCAACATAAGAACTTCACAAGAAAAATGAAGCGTTTCATTTTCCCACAACATGGAACTTCTCCATCCCCCATGCCAGTGGTAATGTGGCAGGGATTCTTTGGGGGCAGGTTCCAAGAACCAGGCTGTGGAGGAGGGACCTCAACCACCCCTTGCCTAAAGCAGTCCCCAGCTTGGCTTCTTTGACCCCTGAAGCTTTTTGCACCCTGGGCTGGGAACACTGGGTTGGGCCTGCCATGCTTTTAGGTGGCAATGGAATTCTGGACAGGTCACTTTTCTTGAGCACAAATAAATATACCTACAAACTGTGGACATCTCTTGACTGGACAGGGTGGAGGGTTAGTGCGATGGAGGCAGTTCTGACTCTGTTTAAGCAGGACCTTCCCGGGGAGTCATGTGGGCGGTCAGACTCTGTGCTGCACTCGACCTCCAACCAGTAAGGGGTGCCCCAAACTTCTTTTTCTGAACAAAATTCCGGAAAGGCTTCCACATTCATCCCAGGACCTGGTGCCATTTCCACAGGAAGGACAAAAGCCACTTTCCTGCTGGTAATGTAGGGAAGACTCTGCAGCTTTGTGATTACTCAGGCTGTGTTCACGTGAGTAAATAGCTTTCACTTGGCACCTGAGGCTGAGCAAGGACCTTTGTTACAACTTCAGTCACAGCATCTCTGAGGTGTGTTTTCTTAGAAAGCAAGCACAAACTTCATTTTCTGTACCATAACTGTGTGGCTTATTCTTTACTTCCTCAGGTAATATTTTAACAAGACATTTTACCAAAGTATCCGTTCATTGAGGTTTTGCCAGATTGAAATATGACATGCTGTAAGACTTGTCACAGATTTGGGACTCTTGCTGGAGACAATCCTGAGAAAGATTCAGAGAGAGTGGGGAAACATCTACAGTACTGAAAGGAATGTTAATAATATTGCAACCTTCCAGGATTACCTGACATTAGGCTGGTCCTGGCTAAACCATATCAGAACCCGAGGTTTAAGGGAAAATTGTGCCCCTATGTAAACACTTTTGTTTTGTTGGTTAATTTTTCCTGCAGTGCTTAAATAGTTGAAAAAACTATTTAAATTAAAAAAAATTTACAAGTACGGGTAATACAACTCTGAGCATTAATTTTAAATTTCATTTATCACAAATTCCATTTTCCTGGCTTTATTAAAAGCAAAGTTCTGGGTAAAATTTTTGAAATAAATTTTTTATTTTCAAATGACAAAATTGTCACATTGTGCAGTATCTCATGACCAAGTGAGTATCTTCAATTACTTTTAAGTTTAGCTTGCTGAAATGTTTTGTGTCAGTGTGACTGATGCTGTTTAAAAAATATATAGATTGATAGGTAGAAGTGATACTTGCACAGCATGAGAATGTACTGAATGCCCCTGAATTGTACACATTATATCAGTTATTTTGTTCTGTGAATTTTCCAAGATATGCCACCTCCAAGATAGGATAGGTTTGCACTAAGTAAAATTCATGCATGAACAGAAATCAGTTTTTGAAGTTTGAAACGTGATTGTGATTTTCAATACCTACTATTTCATACTTCTTAAAAGTATTTAAGATTAAATTTGTCTAAAACTTAAGTGACCAGCTTATTTAAGAGCCATGTAAGAGGTTTTTTTTTTTTGTTTGTTTGTTTGTTTTCAAATCAGAGGTATTCATTGAAAGTAAATTTCTCGTGTGGAAGACTAAAAATCTAACTGCACTTAGTAAAATTTTGTATATTTCCATGGAAAGGTGAAATCAGTATATCTACAATCTCATTATTTTGTATATGCTTGTTTCCCATAATATTTTAAATGGTGATGAACTATTTTCAAATTCTTTACTTTTCTCTTTCTCTACTTTCAAATTTAAAAATGAATTCAAATGTCTAGTTAAATTTTGCATGCGTGACATACACTTAGGTGGATAGGCCTAATAACCATCCACCTTTACATATTGTGTGGATTTTTTCTTGAGATTTATTAACTAATTTCTTTTGGTTCCATATAGAATTTCACACTAATAAGTTGCATAAATATTTGTAATCTATTTTCAATGAGAAAATTTTGATTTCAGAATAGTATATTTCATTTGATACCATACATACATTATGTATCTGCTATTACATATACATTCAATAAATGTTAATTTGTGCATATAGTGTCCTGGTTACATTTGTTCCCCTCCCAGCTTGGCACATAAAGATAAATTCCAACATTTTATAAGCCCTAGCATTTCTCCACTTTGCAAATCTGTGCTTTGATCAAGACATTACCTCATTCCCCCATAGTTACTAATATATCCTAAGAGACTCCTGCAGGGGGAGGAGATAGACAGATGATCCCCTGAAACATGCATGCACAGACTGACAAAAGACAGCCAAGTAGAGAACACCTGAACTAAGGATTTAGTGACTTCTTGAAGCCATAAAGAGTGAGCACAAGAAATCTGGAGTAGCTTGCCCCTGGGATGGAGAAGGGAGGTATATAAAACCTGTATTTCTCATGCTTTTCAGCCTGGAGCAAAGGTAAACATTCTCCAAAACATGAAGCAGAGGAAGGAGTTCCTGTGAGAAACTGGAATACTAATATCTCACTGTTTTCAAACACACCCCAAATCGTTCAAAGCACATAGACATAGTGCTATTAATATAATGACATATTTCTTCCTTACTAACTTCCAGAATTTAAAAGTTCAATTACTTTCACAACTTCAGTTGAACTGTATTTAGGTAGCCTTGACCATTGAATACTTTAGCGGCATAGTAGCAACATGGGTGGTTTTAAAATTAATTTATTTTTAAATATCTAATGTATAAAAATTGCAAAGTACTCCTGATCCCTTATAGGATTCCCAGTTATAATTTTACCACATTTGCCCACTAACAAACATTTCACAAAAGTACTCCAGTATAAAATGCAAATCAAAAATACAATGAGATAACATTTCACACCTTATAGAATGGCAATCATAAAATACCTAGAAAACTACAAGTGCTGAAGAGGATGTGGCGAAACAGGAAAACTCCTTCACTTTTTTGGGGAATGTAGAATGGTGCAATCTCTGTGAAAGACAGTTTAGTTGTACATCAAGAAGCTGAATATAGAACTGCCATATGATCCACCAATCCTGTTACTTGAATACATTCAGAAGAATGGAAAGCAAGGATGTGAACTGATATTTGTACACTGATATTCATAGCAGCATTATTCACATTTCTGAAATATGGAAATAACCCAAGTGTCCTTCAACTAATGAATGGGTAAACAAAATGGGGTATATACATACAATGGAGTACTATTCAGTTGTAAGAAAAAATGAAATCAGGATGCATATGACAACATGGATGAACCTTGAGGATGTTATGTTGAATAAAATAAGCCAGACACAAAAGGACAAATATTATATGGTCTCACTAATATGAACTAAATATGATGAGTAAATCCACAGGACTAAACTCTAGAGCAGGGTTCTTAACCTTTATTGTTTCATGGACCCCTTTTCCAGTCAGGTGAATACCATGGATCCCTCACTAAGTCCATACTATATGTGATTATTTAATAAATATATCACACCCACACCAATACATCCCCACTAGAATAATGTTTTTTGATTTTCAATTCAAGCTCACAGACCCCTTGTTAAGAACCCCTGCTCTAGAGTATAGGTTACTAAGAAATAGAATGTGTTTTGAGAATGGGAGCTGATGCTCAATGTATGTAGAATTTTTTAATAAAGTTAATTGTAATATGTGAAAATGAACAGAGTTGGTAGTAACACATTATAGTGAGAATAGTTCACACTGCTGATATATAAATGAAATTGTGGCTGAAAGAGGTAGACATGTCTGACATTTATGATATGTAAATGTCAATTGTAAGGGAACTAGAAAATATCTAGGGTATGTATAACAGCAATTTCAGTGTGGATGAAGATTGTTTTTATTAGTATAAATATAAGAATGTTCTTTAGAAAGTGTTAAGAATATGGTGATACAAGGGAAAATTACAACTAATGTATGGATGATAGTTAACAGTAATAATGTAATATTTTTCAGCAATGGCAAAGATATTATATCAATTCTAAGAGACAACCATAGGGGTGTACAAGGGGATATGCAATTTTTCCTTTTGGTGTAATGCAAGCATTCTAGAATGGACTGAGGCATGAAAGCACAACTCTGTGATATAAATGAGAGCAACTTTTACAAAAGTACACTTTGAATGCATTGTACAAAACAGGGGGCTTTATAGCACATAGGGTATCCTGTAGTGGAAGATGGACTGTGGTTAACAGGACAAATATGAGAATATTCTCTGATGAACTATATCAAATGATAAATAATAATACAAGGTGTTAATAATTGGGTGGGTTGGAGGAAAATACACTAAATGTAAGATATGGGCTATAGTTAATAGTAATATTTTGATGATGCTTTTACATAGTTGGTAACAAAAATTTCACAACAATGCAATGTGTTGGTGATGGGGTGATTTATGGGAACACTGTATGATTATATGCATGTTTGTTTTTTATGTTCACAACTGTTACTATACACTTATTGTTTGTGTACATGTATGAAAGATATACTTCAATAAAATTTTATTAAAAAATATACTCCATTGTATTTATCTACAAAATAAGAAAATTTTCTTAGAAAACCCAAAATCAGGAAGTCAACTTTCCTTCAATGCTGTAATCCCATTCACAGACCCCTTCAACTTTTACCCACTTTCCCACCCTTTCCAAACTGTCTCAAAAAATCTATTTTTCCAGTCAACTTCAATATGGAGCTCCTCCTGAGATATTCTTTCATTTTCACATCTTTAACAAATTAAAGGGGCACAAATGACCCCAACCTGGGTCTGCTCAGTGTTTCCTCTTGAGATTTAGGCCCTACATTCCCAGTAGGAACCTAACCTGAAGCTATGCTCTCCTCAGTGCGGCCCATCAAGAGGGATAGGAGGTCCACTTGCCTCACCTAATGGTATGGGAACCAATAATTTGATGAAATTTTGCTCAGGTTATTCCACATTCA
Source organism: Cabassous unicinctus (assembly GCA_029593785.1). Classification (NCBI taxonomy): domain Eukaryota; kingdom Metazoa; phylum Chordata; class Mammalia; order Cingulata; family Chlamyphoridae; genus Cabassous; species Cabassous unicinctus. The sequence continues at coordinate 2,856 of JAQZBX010016746.1, read as the reverse complement.
AAAACACATTTTCACTTTGTAGTGAATGATGTTTTATGAAGACATATTCTGAAATTATATCAATATCACGGACCCCTTCTATCCTCCACCCACCATCCTCTTGTCTGAATCAACCACCACTCTGGTTGCCAAATGGTGATTTTTTTCCATTTCCTTTTCCAACACTGCTTCAATATTATTTGGCTTTCTACTTTACAAGGGGCTTGCTTGCTCCCTATTCATTTGTTAAGGCACTAAAGATTAGTGTTTTATTCAATATATTCTTACCTGTTATCATTATTTATTTTAATGCTCAAATTGGACCAGATTGCACTAGTGGTATCTCCTTCAAGTTGATTCAGTGAGGTCCCAAGTAAATCACCTGCATTTTGTCTAGGGTGGACTCAAGGAAAGTGTATTAAATTATTCCTGACTTCATATTCTAAATTGCAAGCCCATGTCACAGATTCCATTTCTTTCATCAAGTCTTCTAGGCAGCCATCATTAAATGTTTTAAATTCACCAATACCCTCCTAAATTTTCTCTTGATGTAATCTCTAGTCCTTATGTCCTAAACATGAAGGATTCTCTTGGACACAAATATCTCATCATATAATTCTCCTTTAACTCTGTCATTGGGTTCCCACTGTCCTTAAAACAAGGACCAGAGGGCTTACAATGGCCTTCAGACTCTGAATGCTTTCTGCTGTCTTCTGCAGACCAGTCCAACACAACTGTCTAAAGTCCATTGTACTTTGAATTCATGCAAAGAGCAGTCTGTTGTTGCTGGGAATTTGTACAGTTTCCCCTTAATTCCAGTTCATATCCCAAGTGAATATACTAAGACTTTGCCCAGTTAAATCCTTAAGGTTTAAACTAACAGATGTGTTATTTCTGAGAGGTTTGTCCTATCTAACAAATGAAGTCATTAAGTGGGGTATGTACGTAAATTAACATTTTCATTTTTACTTTAAATTATCTCTTCTAAACTAGACAAAATCCATGGAGCAGAGGACTGATTGCTTTATTTGCCTATATCATTCCATTCATTGACACATCCCTGACTCAGAGAAATTATGACTTCCCTTATGAGTGTTACATAATGGCCAGACTGGAAAGACAAATGGTATTATAAAAACATGATTAAAAAAATAGAATGCATAATTACCTAAAATACCTGCTTTTAAAAAATATGCACTGAAATTGTTTTTCAGAGCAATGAATTTTTAAGGGTAAATATAAAAAGGCAAAATGTATTTCTACTAATTGAATAATGTTTTCAAAGATATCTAATCTGGTGGGGGCACAATTGCCTCTCTAGGTTTTTGGATATAAAGTGGGTATTACAGGCAATAAATGGTTGCATTATCTTTTATCAATTATGCCAAATTCTTCTCTAATTAAGTAATTATTTTAAATGAAAAATTATTAAACTAAATAATTAGAACAGTGATTGACATAATGATAAAATTATACTTAAAATGAAAGACTTAAAACTGCCATTTTTGTTTTCTCTATGCATTTTTGGTTATTTAGTTCCTGAATTTTTTTAAAAATTGATTTTTAAAGAGCTTTAGATTACATAAATGTTACATAAAAAATATAGAGGATTTCCATATACCCCACCCCTTCCCCCTCCCATATTTTCCCACATTAACATCTTTCATTAGAATGGTTTATTTTTTACAATTGATGAGCATATATTGAAGCATTTCTACAAACCATGAATTATAGTTTACAATATAGTTCAAAAGAAAAAATTCTATACCTCCTATTATTGGTCATGATTTTTTATACATTCTGTCAATGTCTGCCTTTTGACTGGGAAATTTATGTCATTTAATTTTTATTTTTTAATGTTCTTTATTAGAGACATTTTGAGCTTAAAAAACAGTCATGCATAATGTGCAGAATTCTCATAAATCACCCCTCCACCAACACCTTACATTGTCATGGAATATTTATCACAGATTATGAAAGAACATCATCAAAATATTACTACTAAGTATGGTCCATAGCTTACATTTGGTATATTTTTTTCTCTACATCCCCCCTTTATTAAGACTATGTATTAGTATTATACATTTGTTATACTTCATGACAGAATGCTCTCATATTTGTACTATTAACCACATTCCATCATCCATCACATGGTTCACTGTGTTATATAGTCCCATGCCTTGCACCATCCATTCATAGTGCACACTCTGTGTCTCTCATTTTCATCACAGAATTGTGCAGTCATCACCTCAGTAAATTTTTAACATTTTCCTTAGTCCAAAAGAAAAAAATCCTATACTCCCTATTAGGGATCACTAGCATTGATATAGTACCTTCTTTGATATTGATGCAAGACTATTATAACATTGCTGTTAACTATATTCCATAAGTTAAATTAATTGTATTTCCCCATGCATCACCATATTCTTACCACTTTATATAGTGTCACACATTTGTTTGAGTTCATAGAAGAACATTCTTGTATCTGTATTATTAACCTCAACCACAACCAGCTTCACTGTGTAATTCAGTTCCTAGATTATTCTCTAGCTCTTTTTCAATTAACATTTACATCTCTAGACTGCCCCTTTTGGCCACAATTACATTTATGAACCAGTTGTGTTAGTTATAGTCAGTATAATGTGTTACAATTGACTTCTCAGCCCTCATCCTATCTCCTAGTAACCTACACTCTAGATTTTAATACCATGTGTTTGTTCTTTGTGTTTAGTTCATATTACTCAGCTCATATAATATTTGCCATTTGGTGTCTGGTTTATTTCACTCAGCCTAATGTCTTCAAGGTTCATCCATGTTGTCATATGTGTCCCAATTTAATTTTTTCTTACTGTAACATCATATATATATATATATATA
>JAQZBX010016745.1:0-36193 GCA_029593785.1 Cabassous unicinctus | reverse complement strand
AAGGTGGTATGTAAGAACCACAACAGAAAACAGAAGGCAGAAAGATGAAGGAAGGAAAAAATATAACGTTGGGAGAAAAAAATCAATATAGACAGAGAATGGGAAATCATGGAAGAAGCAGCACAGCAAAGAAGAGACAAGTTAGCAGCAGCTAATTTAAAAAAAAAAAGAAAGAAAAGGAAAAAGAAGAGGGAAAGGAAAGAGGAAAGAAAAGCAAGAGACAGCAAATAAACAAAGAAAAACCAAACAACCACACAAGCAAGCAGGCAAACAAAACTAAGGAAGAACAGTGTTCCTTCTTGGACCCTTGTTGAACCTCTCAGCCTGCTTGTGTTCATCAATCAATTGTCCTGCATGGTTCTATCTGCAGGTTTTGAGACAGATTTTAGCAATTAAACTAAGTTAAAAAAAATTTCTTTCTTTATTTTTTAAAATGATGGTCTTCTTCTTCTTTTTGGTGAAATAAGGGACCCAAAAGAAGTCTTCTTCTAGACCAAGGGGTCCCTAAATAGGCTCGTGGAAACTAATCAAGCACTTCCCACTTCCTGACTTCCCCTGGGGAGCTGAAACTCTGATTCTTGTTAGTGCAGAATGATAAAATTGCCTGACTATGCTACTTCTGGAACCAAGCCTCAGTATCACCAGGCTGATGGATTAATCAGGCTTCCTCAGCAAATTCATCCCTCCCCTCAGCCTGATGCTGCTTCAAGCCAGCTTATCTGCTACACAAAGCTATGAGAGGGTCCAGGCAACCAAATCCACAGAAAGGAAACCCCTCTCTACCCACCATCAGAACCCTCCCACTCTCAGAGAATGCTCCCTCTCACCAGGTTGCCAGCAAGTGTTGGGGTCTATCCCTGAGCAGCTAGGTAAATCAATCTTCCTCAGCAGATTCACTACTCCCCTCAGCCTGGTGCTGCTTCAAGCCAGCTATTTTGGTCCCCAATGTTTCAAGGGGTTCCAGGCAGCCAAATCCACAGAAGAGAAACCCCTCTGGAACCCTCCACCAGAACCCTCCCTCTCTTGGAGAATGCTCCCTCTCACTGGGTTACCGGCAGGAGTCGCAGCTCAAACCAGCCTTTTTCCCTAAGTGTGGGGCTCAGCCATCTGTGTCAACCACCACAGGCAGGGGAAAACCTCATGAATCCTTCACGAGCAATCCACCTCACCTCCAGCTCCCTCCAGATCAATGTCCCCAAGATTCTTGTTCTCTGTGCCCCCAGCACAGACCCGCCAGCCAGGACCCTGTCCCCAATCAGCCATCCTCAGATAGCGAGTCAGCGAGAGCCCTCCTAAACCGATGCCATCTTGCCCCTACTCCCTTTTTTACCCTTTGATAAATTCCTTTGAGTTTAAAAGTGTTCAATATTGTAGAGGTCCAATTTATCTATCTTTTATTTTGTTGCTTGTGCTTTGGATGTAAGGTTCTAGAAACTACCAGCTACCACAATATCTCCAAGATGTTTTCCTACATTTTCTTCTGGGAGATTTATGGTCATTGTTTTTATATTTGGGTCCTTGATTCATTTTCAGTTAATTTTTCTATGAAGTGTGAGATAAGGGTCTTCTTTCCTTCTTTTGGATATGACTATCCAGTTTTTCCAGAACCACTTGTTGAATAGACTGTTCAGGCACGGCTGGGAGGGTTTCACTGCCTTGTCAAACATCTCTCTTCTGTAGATGTGAGGGTCAATTTTTGAGTTCTTGATTTGGGTCAATCTGTCCTTATTCCAGAATCATGTTGTTTCTAACCCTGTTGCTAAGTAATAAGTTTTAAAGTTGGGAAGTGAGAGTCCTCCAACAGCGTCCTTTTTAAAGACATTTTTGAGTATTCAGGGTCTCTTAACTTTTAAATATTTTTGATTATTGGCATTATGATTTCTGCAAAAAAAGCTGTTGGGGTTTTTTGGAATTGCATTAAATCTGTAAATCCATTTGGATAGAACTGAAATCTTAACTATATTTAGTGTTCCAATCCATGAACACGAAATATCCTTCCACTTATTTAAGTCTTCTTTGGTTTCTTTTTGCAATGCTTTGTAGTTTTCTGAACACAGGTTCTTTAGGTCCTTGGTTAAGTTTATTCCTAAATATTTGATTGTTTTAGTCGCTATTATAAGTGGAATTTTTTTCTGATTTCCTCCTCAGATTGCACATCTGTAGTGTATAGAAGATCTATTGATTTTTGAATTTAAACATGTATCCTGCCAATTTGCTGAACTCGTTTATTAATTCTAGTATCTTTTTAGTGGATTTTTTCAGGATTTTCTAGATAAAGTATCATGTCATAAATGAATAGTGAAAGTTTTTCTTCTTCCTCTACTATTTCGTTGCTGTTTATTTCTTTGTCTAGCCTAATTGCTCTAGCTAGAACTTCTAGATCAATATTGAATAATAATGATGACAGTGGGCATCCTGGTTTGTTCCTGATCCCAATGGGAAAGCTTTCAATCTTTCACAATGTTAGCTGTTAGTTTTTCATATATGCACCATATTGATAAAGGTTCCTTATGTTCCTATATTTTGTGGTGTTTTTATCAAGAAAGTGTGCTCTATTTTGTCAAATGCCTTTTCTGCATAAATTGATAGGAAAATATTATTTTTCTTCTTCAATTTGTCAGCCTGATTTATTACACTAATTGATATTCTTGTGTTGAACCACACTTGTATACATGGGATAAAACCTACTTGACCATGGTGTATAATTTTTTTTAATGTGCTTTTGGATTCTGTTTGCAAGCATTTTTTTGAGGATTTTCGCATCTATGTTGATTAGAGATTTTGGTGTGTAATTTTTTTGTAGTATCTTAATCTGATTGGTATTACGGTGATGTTTCACAGAATGTCTTTGGTTGCATTTGTTCATGTTCAATTTTTTGGAAGAGGTTGAGCAAGATTGGTATTAGGTCATCTTTGAATTATTAGTAGAATTCACCTGTGAAGCCATCTGTTCCTGGGCTTTTCTGGGATGGGAAGTTTTTGATGACTATTTCAATCTCTTCACTTGTGAGCGATTTGTTGAGGTCTTCTATTTCTTCTAGGTTCAGTGTAAGTGGTTTGTGTGTTTCTAGAAATTTGTACATCTCGTCTACATTTCCAAATTTGTTCATAGTATCCTCTTATAATTTCTCTTATTTCTATGGGTTCAGAGGTAATGTCCCTCCTCTCATTTCTGATTTTATTATTTTGTGTCTTCTCTTTTCTTTGTGTTTTACTTTGTCAGTCTAGCTAAGTGTTTGTTGATTTTGTTCATCTTCTCAAAGAACCCAATTTTGATATTGTTGATTCTCTATGGGTTTTTTGTTCCTGATTTCATTGATTTCTGCTCTGCTCTTTACTATTTCTTTCCTTTGGCTTTGTTTGGGATTAGTTATACTTTTTTACAGTTCTTCCAAGTATGCAGTTAGATCATGAATTTTTGCTCTTTCTTCTTTTATAATATAAGCATTGAAGGCTATAAATTTCCCTCTCAACACTGCTTTTGCATTGTCCCATAAGTTTTGATGTGTTGTGTTCTCATTTTCATTCATTTCATGATATTTGCTGTATTTTATTGCTATTTCTTCTTTGACCTACTATTTATTTAAGTGTGTGTTGTTTAATCTCGCTATATTTATGAATTTCCCCTTTTTTCCATCCCTTATTGATTTCTAGCTTCATTCTGTTATGGTCAGAGAAGGGCTATTATATAATTTCAAACTTAAAATTTATGTAGACTTGTCTTGTTACCCAACATATGGCCTATCTTTAAGAAGGATTCATGATCACTTGGAAAGAACATTTATCCAGGTATATTGGGGTACACTGCTTTACAAATATCTGTTAGATCTACTTCATTTATCATATTATTCAAGATCTCTGTTTATTTATTTATCCTCTGTCCAGATGTTCTATCAAATACTGAGAGTGATGTCTCCAATTATTGTAGAGACATCTATATTTCTCTTCAGCTTTTTCAGTGTGTGCCTCATTTATCTTGGGTCAAGATATTAGGTACAAAAATATTTAGTGTATTTATTTCTTGTTGAATTGCTCCTTTTATTAGTACATAATGACCTTCTTCAAACCTCATAAGAATTTTCTTTTTAAAATCTATTTTGTCTGATATTAGTATCTCTATCTATTTTTGGTTACTATTTGGATGGAATATCTGTTCCCAGACTTTCACTTTTAACCTGGTTGTGTCTTTACATCTGAGGTGAGTTTCTTGTAGATGACATATAGATGACTCATATTTTTTTATCCATTTTATCAGTTTATATCTTCTTATTTGGGAGTTCAAGCAATTAACATTCAATGTTATTACTACAAATGCATTACCTACTTCTTCCATTTTAAGTTTGGCTTTCTGTTGTCATATCATACTAGTGTGTGTATTTTACCCTTTATTTTACACTTTCTAATAATCTTCATTTCTACACTCTTCTCCAAGTCTCTTGCCCTTGATTTTTCCTTTCAGGCTGCAGGCTGCAGCACTTGCTTTAGTATCTCTTGAAATTCTGGTCTTTTGGTAACATATTCTATCAGCATTGCTTGACTGTGAAGACTTTGAACTCCTCTGCATTTTTGAAGGACAGCTTTGCTGAATACAGAATTCTTGATTGGCAGTTTTTCTCTTTCAATAATTTAAATACATCATACCACTTTCTTCTTTCCTCCATTGTTTCTGATGAGAGGTCAGCACTTAATCTTATTGAGTTTCTCTTGTTTGTGATGCTTTATTTTTGTCTTGCTGAACTTAAAATCTTCTCTTTATCTCTGATATTTGTCATTTTAAATAGTAGGTGTCTCAGTGTAGGTCTCTTCAGATTTATTCTGTTTGGGGTGTGTTGTCCTTCTTGGATATTGATATTTATTTCTTTCATAAGGGTAGGGAAGTTTTCAATCATTATTTCTTCAAATATCCTTTCTGCCTCTTTTCCATCTCTTCTCCTTCTGGGACACAGATCATATGTATATTTTTGTGTTTCATGTTTTCATTCAATTCCCTGAGACCCTGTTCCATTTTTTCCATTTTCTTCTCTTTCTCTTTTCCTGTCTTGTCCAGTTCAGATTGTCTGTCTTTGATATCACTAATTCTGTCATTGAGCAATTCAAATCTGCTCTTATATGCCTCTAAAGTATTTTTTATGTTGTCCATTGTCTTTTACTTCCCTAAGGCCTGTTACTTTTCTTTTCAGACTTTCAAATTGTTCTAAAAGTTCACCCAGTGTCCTCTTAATATCCTTTATCTTTTTCATCATATTTTCTTGCAATCCTTTAAATTGATTTAGGAGTGTTGTATGATTATCACTGATTAATTGTCTTTAATCCTGTATCTTGTCAAGATATTTGGTTTGTTCCTTTAGCTGGGCCATCTACTCCTGTTTCCTAGTATGTGTTGTAATTTTTATCTGATGTCTAGGCATCTGAATATGTTGGTGAATTTACTCTGATGACAATTTCTGTCTCTTGCTTATTATTATTTTTTCACAGTACTTCTTTGATATATTGTTCAACTTCTCCTAAATCTTTAAAAGTCCCAGCTTATGTTATTAAAATAATGCCCAGGATTCACTAATGGGTGCAGATTTTTTCCCAGGGGCAGGGTAAAGAGAGCCCTAAAAGCAGTTTTTGTCCATACAATTTCCAGATTAGCCAGCAGATGGTGATTGTTGGCACACCTTTCCATGGTGGTGTATCTTTCTTGGATTTCCTTTGTTTAGATCTGGCCAGAGATTCAAAGTGGTCTCTGTTGGTTGAATTCACTGAAGAAGTGTCCCCCAACTACCACTCACTTTTCCCTTGTAGCAGCTGACAGGAAGGAAGATTTGTGTTTCCATCTCAGTCAGCTGCAATGAGCCAGGGGTTTTACCCCCATTTAATACCTCAGTGATGTAGGAGGGATGCCCTTCCTGGCAGCCAGGAGGTTTAGTAACTCACAGTTTATTGTTTTGGATTCTTCACCTCTCTGCCTGTCACCCTCCTGGGAAATATGAAGCACTGTCCTGTATGCTTAACCCAATGGCTAGTCCCTCAGGCAGCTTTTGGCTCTTTCTCTGTTGTTTTTTTTTAGAGGGCTGAGCTCTGTCTTCCTAATCTGACACCATCTTCCTACAATCCTCTATGCCTGTATTTTTAAGAAGATTTAGCTGGTATTGCCAAAATGACATTGACTTCCCTTAGAATCTCTATAGAATGGAAACCAGGAATATACAACAATTAATGAACTCCATTTTTAAAAATTAATTATAAAAACATTAAGCAATGGATTATTTTTTCAGCTCTGGTAAGAGCAGTTTACTTTTTTGGAGAAACAGTGATACCATAGAGTGGTGATGAAAAATATGAGTTCTAAAGTTAGATTGTCTGGTTTCAAATGTGAACTTGTCCTTTAAGCTGGTGACTGATGATGAACAAGTTTTGTAATCCCTCTGTGCTCCAGTTTCATCATCTGTAAAATTCAGCCATTCAAATACGTTTACTGAGGCACTCCTCTAGGGGCTGGGTTACAGCATTGAACATAATTGGAAAAAATCCTGTGCTCATAGAGCTTTCAATGTATAGGAAATCAGTGAGGAAACAAAAGGCATAAGAATATATAGGGAATATTAGATGGGGTAACTACTATGGAAAACAAATGCCACAAGGAGATAGTAGCAGTTGTAACTTTAAATAAATAAAGTAAAAAATGATCTTATAAGGTAGAAAATTAAAAAAAAAATGGTTCCACAATTTGGGGAAAAGGAATTTAAGGAATTAGAAAAATGGAAAAATTCCAGTTAGCATGAGGACTAATGTGTATAGCAAAGCATAAGGAGGTCAATGTGGCCCCTCCAAAGTGAGCATGAAAATACAATGATAAATGATGAGCTCATAGAAGAAATGAGGAGGGGTAAAATCATTTTCTATAATGATGCTCCTATAATTTTTTTAAATTTTTACTCTTAGTGTAATTAGAAGTCTTGTAGGTTTTGTGAAGAAAATTGATATGCTTCAACTTACTTTTGAATAGTAACACTCTGAATCCTACATTGAGATTACACTCAAGATGGATAAGACAGAAAACAGGGTGCAATCCAGAAGGCTTTACCTTTAATTTATAGACTGTGATGATAGTTCTTTTGGCCAGGATAGCAGCATAGATTTTAAGAAATTCTCATACTCCAAATATATTCTGTACATAGAATAAATATTGTGTCATGACTGACTGGATATGAGGTGTGTGACATAGAGAAAATTCAAGGATGGCTCTTAAGTCTTTGCCAGAACAAGAATGATGGCTTTCCACAAGTTACCTGAGATTAAATTTTAGATAATGCAAGTACCTAATTGTGACAGAAGCTTTTGGAATCCCAGAATAGATAATGTTCTTGGAGCTAATCCATTCCTGTGGGTGTGGACTCTTTGATTGGATTGAATTTAGTTGGGACCTTTGATTGGAGTACTTCAGTGATGTGTGACCCAGGCTGAGTCTCCATCCTCTTGCTGGAATCCTTTACAAATGGGTAAAATATGCAGAGTCACAGAGAGAAAGAGAGATGTCATTTTACCCTGACATATGAGAGAGGACTCCAGGATTACCTAGAGCCACAGAAAGACAGAAAAACTCTGAGTGACTGAGAGAGAAACTGGTGGCTGGGCACAGTGGAGCAGCTGAAGAATAAGCATTGAAGCACCCAAGAGGCTAGGTCTATGGAACAACTCAAACCTGAAATACAGACCCAGAGGAGAGGGTAGAGATTTGTGGGTTTCCAATATGCCCTGCCAAGTGCTTGATTGCCATCAATTGCAATTTGGTTAGACAGCATCTCTGGTGATGCTTTGATTTTGACATTTTCACTGTCTTGAAACTGTAAGCTTTTATCTTAATATGTTCCCACTATAAAAGTCAATCTATTTCTGATATTTTTGCATTGTCAGCCTTTAGCAAATTAAAACAGTACTTCAAAATTATCTTGTGAGCATAAGCTATGTTATTTAAGGATTTAAAATTCCTTGAATATTGTATGGCACACAATAGCTACTCAGTAAACATAATCAATTTTATACATTTATTATATAACAACAATCTTTCAAAAACAAAAACTACTTTTTATATTTTGCTGTCCTCTATTCCAGTGCTATTTTCTTTATCACTATTTAAAGAGTTCAACTTTTACAATACACATACAGTACTAATGAACAAAAGGATTTTATCCTAAAAACACTTCTAAATAAATCTTACATAAAATAAGATATGTACTGAAAAATAGTAATGAGAGTTACAATATAAATAGTCCAATATCATATTGTCCAAAGTTTTTATTACTTTTATTTAATAACATCACAAATGCTTTAAAGACTATATTACAAGAGAATAGGTAGTATGAATTTAACTAAAACATAACCATTTCTAAACATATTCCTGTCTGAAAATTTAGAGAATCTGTTGACAATTGTTTCCAACACAAAGCAACAGAATACATTTTATAAATCATAGAAATGTACATAAATGAAGGCAAAGCCAACACTGTTTATAAGAAGATGAGAAAATGTAAATAACCTATAAATAGAAGAAAAGATAAAATACATGACATGATGAAAGGGTAGTCAAAAATTATATTATTAAAAACTAAATGCTTGTCTGACAGGTCTAAATGCAAACAAGACAAAGTGGAATTGCAATAGATTCTAGACAACATAGAATTCAAAGCAAAATGTCATAATACAGTAATTTACTTGGATATTATATATGTTAAATTTTTCATATAAATTTAGGATGTAGACAAATAATACAGATTTTTATATTTGATTAAATTAATGAACAGAGAAGAACTGTTGAAGAGTAGTTAAACTCCTTACACCTAAAACCAATGTTGAAATTTATTTTCAAACATTAAAAAATATTTAGGAAAATAATCATATATAATATAATTCTAAAAAGAAAACATTACCACAAAATAAAAGAATACAAATCACTTGAATGTAAAAAGTATACCTAATAAACATTGTTAAAGTTTTAAGAAAAATAATCAATTATGTGGAAAATGAAGAATACATGCTTTCTTTTCTAGCAAAAAAATTTGTTGAATATATTAATAAAGTATACAATTCATCCAAAATGTACAATCAATGATATTTGGTATAATCACCAGTTGTGCATTCATTACTTTGATCCTTATTAAAGCATTGTCATTATTTCAATAATAATAATAATAAACAAAAAATGAGCAAATAAGAAAATTCTTCACCTCTCAATCTCTCTAGGTTTCCCCTGCTGTACATAGTTGTTATTTCTGGCTATTCTTGCACAGTTATTTATTTTTTTATTAAGGAGTTTTATTGAGATATATTCACATACCTTTTTGATTTATTTAAAGTGTATAATCAGTGGCTTTTACTTTATTTTTTAAAATATATTTATTTATATTTTAAAGATAATTAGATTACACAAGTGTTACACAAAAAATAAAGGGATTCCCATATGCCCCGCTCCCCACACCTCCCACATCATCCCACATAAACAACATCTTTCATTAGCGTGGCACGTTCATTGCAACTGATAAACACATCTTGGGGCATTGTTACTGAGCATGGACCATAGTTCACATTGTAGTTTACACTTTCTCCCACACAATTCTGCAGGCTAAGGGAAGATATATAATGGCATAGATCTGTCATTGTAGTGTCATTCAGGACAATTACCAAGTCCCAATAAAGCTCCTGAATTACATCTCTTTCCCTTTTCCTGCCCCCATAACCTCCATTGGCCTCTTCCTCCACATCAATGCTGTAATTTCTACCATTGCTAGAATCACAAGTCTATTAAAGAATATCAGTAAGTCCACTCTAGTCCATAGCTCATTCCTCAATCTTGAGGACTCTGGGATGGTGATGTACACTCCACCTCAAATTGAGAGGGGGTTTCAGTCCAATACAGCTGATGATGAGACTCTCTTGCTTGCAGTTGTAGATTCTCTCATTTCCTTGGTATGGTGGTTGTCAATCATCACTTCCTTGTTAGTTGTCCTGGGTGAGTCCAATGAACTGAAGTGTAGGTGTTGCAACTCTGCTGAGGCTCAGGGCCCAGCTGGCACATAGAGAGCTGAAAGAGTCAAGTCTCTTGTACATACACCTACCAACTCCAGCACCAAGATTATGTTAAAAAAGAAGGGCAGATGAGCCATGTGTAGGGAAACATAACTGAGTCCAACTTTGTCACTCTCAGGAGCATAAACTCCAAAGTAGGGTCACTGGCAAGGCACCAAACTCCAGAACTATCTGCCCTGATCATAGGACCTGGCTGTTTCTAGAGCCCTCAGGAGCCCCACTATTTGAGGTAGCATCCACTTTGGCAGTCTATGAGATCCTGCTGAGATGTGTATAAATGTTACCTCTGGCGTGACCTCCCAACTCACTTTGAAGTCTCTAGCCATATAAACTCATTTATCTTTACATTTCCCCCTTTTATTCAAAGTCTTTTTTCAGTTGTACTGCTAGTTGGTTGTTGGTAGTAATCCCATGGTGCCAGGGAGTCTCATCCCTTGGAGTCATGTCCCATGCTGAGGGAAAGAAAATTCATTTATATGCTGAGTTTAGCTTAGAGAGAGGCCACATTTGAGCAAGGAGGCTCTCAGAGGGTAACTCTTAGGCACACTACAACACTAAGCTAAGTTTCCATTTCAAGAGCATAGGCTTGCAAGCATAGTCATCAATATCAAGGGCCCATCATTGTACTTGGACCATCCTTCTTCACCAGTCATTGCCCCTGCAATGACTTGGCAGACAGTTGCTGCTACACTAGTGTAGTGTAGTTGCTGCTACACTAGAGAACATGACAGAGCTCTCCAGGATGGGAATTAAATATTCTCTCAGTTTTTGTGTGAATCTTCACCCACTGTGACAATGCTCCATGAACATTTGAACACATTTATATACCTGATATCTATGTCCAGGTGATCTTCCTCCCATGTATCCCCCATCACTGATATCCCACACCAGTGATCTTGCCCTGCCCCAGTTGTAACCCTTCTGTGATGTAAAACTTCTTCAGAAATGAAGCCAATAAAATAGCCAAGTAAAATTATTAGGAAAATGAAATAATAATAAGTACAAATATAAGGAATAAAATACATAATATTTAAGGAAAACTAAAAATAAAATTTAAAATTAGGGTATTAAAAATTAAGAAAACTATTTAAAAATTTTTTTTGACAACTGGCTTTCATCACTTTAATATCTGTTGTCCTGTATATACAGTGACATTTTCTTCCATTTATTCCCCAGTGTCTTACTTTCTTTCATTTTGTTTTCAAATACGTTTTAGGTCACAGTAAATTTACAAACAGAATGCAGGGGACTTCCTTATACCCAACATCCTCTCCCCTTTCCCCCTCCCCATATTAATATCTTTTTATATGTGGATTACATTTGTTACAACTGATGTAAAAATAGTGGAACATAGCTACTAACCATGGTCAATGTTTTACATTATGGTTTACATTTTAGACCGTGCATTTTAATAAATTTTGATATTTAACATGTGTTGATGTTCAGGAACTATGTCTGTGAAAATGGTGCTGTGGATGAGAAAGAAACAAAAAGAAAGATAGTTGGGGTCAGGGGACCCTCCATCCAATGGGAGGAGAGCCCCACTGCATAAAACATCATGGCTTTTATTTAGCTTTAGAACAAAGAAAATACGTGTGCGCATGTGCAAAGGTAATAGATACATGACGGGTTACACATTACTAGAGTCAGCAAATATTTAGGGTTAATGGTTCAATTTTCCTTACATTCCTGCACGTAACAGACCTTGTTAATCATTATCTGACATATACCAGATACACTCATTGAAACAGAATGCTTCTCCACCCGGCTCATACCAGATTTCATTTTAGTATCTTGAGACTAGAGATGCCTGTCCCATACATGCCAATGTGGCCTGCTTTCTGTCACAAGTCATGGCCTTTAATTGAACTCCTTCATTTCCCCCTCCCTTTTTTAAAAAATTTTAAGTGAACATCATAGGAACCATTATATAAGATGATACAAGTTGCCCTCTTGTCACACTTGTCTTCTTCCACAGGCTCTTGTAACTGTGCCTGTCTTACATTGTTCTCCTCTGAGACTATTACCTCTCATTAGCCACCAGTCAAGTTTTGAACTGTTACACAGAAGCCAATTTAATTTATATTTTATACTTCTTCAGGTTCCTTATGTGTATGCTTTTAAGAAGATAATTAGTAGTAAAATCATGGGGTTATTAGTATACTACTTTCTACCACAATTAATGAAAAATTAGTTTTTCATGGGTAAATTTCTTAAATTAAATGCATTTATCTGATTCAATTTTTAATTTTTTCTATGAATATATGTCATTACTCTACCCTTGAAAATACAAACTATTAAAATGCATAAAACAATAATTCCTAATCCAATCCAAAATGATATTTGAACTGTTTTTTGTTTCCACCAGTGAATCAGATTGACAGAATTTAAATTTTCAGACAATTCATTCCAAAATTCTGCACCAGGGGTTTCTTTCCATTCATTTTGAGACATGCTCAATGCTTTCTTTTCAATTCTAAAATATCTAAAGAAATATTATGCTTATATCCAATCAAATGATTTTTTACATCTTCTCAATCATGGTCACTATTATTATAAGGCAAAGGAGTAATACAAAAAACTTTCATTCCAATCACATTTAAGAGGTCTTAACAAGTTTAAATTATAGATTTGATTACCCAAATGTATAATAGTTGTTTCAAAATCATTCATGCAATTATTCAGTTCCATACCAATGTGAGACTGGCTATGCCACATCTCACTTGCATTTTTATACTAGTCCTTAATATATTGTTGAGTCTGGACTCCTTGATGCAGGGCTGTGACAGTGACAGTTGTGGTGGTTATGATGCCAATCAGTCCCAAAATTCCTGCTATTAAAAGTCCAATCAGTCTTAGTTCTTCTTAAATAATGGTCAAGGAAGTGCCACAGCAACTGGGATTCTGGAGACTGTTGCCAATGTCTGGTCATCTGAACTGGTAACCATAAAAACTATAGGATCTTGTACACATACTGTAAGAAATTGAGTTAATTTTCTTTTTAAACTGGTAATATTAGTTTTATTGCCTTTCTATTCAAAAATTGGGCCAGTTCTAAAAAATAATTTCCACAAATAATTTTGAGTTTTGTTAGGTTTAGTGTCCCATGATTGTGGGATAAATCTTCCTTGATTTATCCGATTTATTGAGCTGTTAGTAAATACTGTATTACCAAAATACAGAAATATGGATTACTGTCAATGGTGGTTATGGCTGAATTGTTAATGAACCAATATACGGTTGTGTTTTTATCAGGCTTCAGCATTCCTATATAGGCCTGATCTTTTACAGTTCCATAGGAATCATTAAACAACGCAACCTCTGTAAAACTATGACATACATGCCATTTGTCATTTAGTAATCTGTTTTTAGAGGGACATGTAAGATTTACCATATTTTCTGATTTATATGGTAAAGAAGGGAAAATGAGAATATAAATTTGTTTGATTTTTCTCTGTTAAAACTACACTGCGATTTTGAGGTTGCATGCATGTGGAACCATGTCCAATAAAAAGAGGGCAGTCTATAAATGGTAATGTTAAATTTTCTATAAATTTCCCTTTATCGTTTGTCTTTAAGTATAGCCATAAGTCTACAGGTCCCAGAAAATAGTGAGATTGATTAAGATAAATTGGGTAAGACTCATCAGCCCAGGTTAGCAGCACTAAAAGAGGTAGGTTGGTAATATATGCCCAATAAGTGTAATTATGATACGGTATCATACCTTGACCTAATATTTTACCTATAATTAGTTCAATGTTAAAGAAGCATGTCCATAGCTTAAGTTTCAGCAGCATCTTCAACTCTAAGCTTGATTCTTCTCGAGGGGATCCACTGCTATTCTCCTGTTTCTGTAATGATAAGAGCAAAACCTCGGCCCAAAATCTTTACCTCTCCTTTTTCCCATTTATTGGTTGTTTCATTTTTCCAATAAATCAGATGTCTGAATTTTTCATTTTCATTCTTTTTATTAATCTCCCATTGTCTTTCTGCTGCTGTGGTATTAGAAATTTGCTGTCTATTAAGAAAATTTAAGGTAAGCAATGCTTTAGATAATGTGTCTTTAGCAGATTCTCCTCAATCTCCCCCTTTTTGTTTTTGCAACCTTAACTTTAATAAGTGATTGCTTTTTTCTACTATTGCTTGTCCTTGGGGATTATATGGAATTCCTGTAACATGTTTACTGTTCCAGTCACTGCAAAATTTTTTGAAAGATTGACTAAGATAGGCAGGCCCTTTATAAGTTTTTAGCTGTGCTGGCAAGACCATTACAGCAAAACAATATAATAAGTGAGAATGTACATGTGAGACCTTTTTGCCAGCATGAGCATTTGCCCAAATAAAATTAGAAAATGTGTCCACTGTTACATGTACATATTGAAGGTGTCCAAAAGAGGGCACATGTGTAACATCCATTTGCCAAATTTCATTAGGATGTTCTCCACGGGGATTTACTACTGGAGAGAAAGTGCGGGCATTTATGGGCCCACAAGTAGGACATTGTCTAACAATCTTTTTACTTTCTTTTACTGTTAAGTGGGGATATGTATGACATAAGCCAGAAGCATTAGTAAGTGTAAGTTTATGATAATCAGCAGCAGTTTCAGTATGAGCAATAAGTTTATCTACCAAATCATTTGGTGAAGCCATAGGGCCAGGAAGTTGAGAATGGGAACGTATATGAGTAATGTAAATTGGATTAGATCATTCATGAACAGTCTTTTGTAACTGTAGGAAAATAACTTCTAATTTAGAAATTGGAGTTATTTGAGCTGTTTCTATATGACAAACAACATGACAGACATAAGCAGAATCAGACACAATATTTAAAGGCTCAGAAACATCAGTTAACAATTGAACGACAGCCATTAGTTCCACCTTTTGGGCAGATGAATAAGGTGTTTCCCAAGATTTGATAGTTGGGCCTAAATAGCCTCCATTTCCATTACTGCTGCCATTAGTATAATAAGTAAGTGCAGCAGAGAGTGGTTGTTGTTTGACAACCTTAGGAAGAATCCATGAAGTACATTTTAAAAACTAAAAATTTTGAACTTGGAAAATGATTATCAACTGTTCCAGTAAAATTTCCTAAGGCCACTTGCCAAGATTTACTGAACTGCCAGAACTGAGAAAGATCCTGCTTTGTAAGGTCCAGTATGATTTTATGAGGATCTCTAACCATAAGCTGTCTCAGGTGAATACAGCCTTTTCATATTATTGTTGTAACTTTTTTCAGGATAAAAATGAAGTGTTTTTGTATCTTTTTTCAGTAAGAATATCCATTCTATTATGCCCTCCTCTTGCCAAAGTATCAGAGTAGGGAAATGGCAATATGGAAATATTAAAAGTGAAACTGAAAGATTTATATTCATCCTTGCTAGTTGGCTATTTTGTACTCTTTTTTCCAAACATTTTAACTCCTTTTTTGCTTCTGTGCTCAAAATGAGAGGGCTATTTTAGTCAGAGTCTCCTGTTAAAGTATTGAAAAGATTAGTTAAAGCATAAGTTGGAATTCCTAAAGTAGGCTGTACCCAATTAATATCACCCAGTAATTTTTGAAAATCATTTAAAGTACATAAATGATCAGTTCAAAACTGGACTTTTTGTGGAGTTATAATATTTCCATTAATAGTATGGCCCAAATATTGAAAAGGAGCCTGTTTTTAAATTTTTTCTTGTGCTATTTGTAACCCATGTTGAGGGAGAATTTCTTTAGCTAGCTGACATAGTTGTTTCAACTCAGAAGATTGCTCAGTGGCAAAAAGAATATCATCCATTTAATGAATAATCATAGCATTTGGAAATTGTTCTTGTAAAATTTGTAATGGAATGTGAACAAAGGATTGACATGATGTAGGACTGTTCATCATTCCCTGAGGTAGAACTTTCCAATGATATTGTTCAGGAGGAGCTGAGTGATTAATGGAATAGTAAATGCAAATTTTTCTCTATCATTTGTTTTGAGAAGAATAGTAAATAAAAATTTTTTCAGATCAATAATAACAATATGCCAATTTTGTGGAATCATAGTTGGGAATGGCAAACCAGGCTGTAAGATGCCATAGGTTAAATAGCTTTGTTAATTTCACCTAAATCAGTCAAAATTCACCATTTGCCAGATTTCTTTTTAATTACAAAAACTGGAGAATTCCATGGACTAGTAGAGGGTTCAATATGCCCTGTCATTAACTGCTCATGTACTAATCCTTTTAGGGCTTCAAACTTTTCTTTTGTTCAACACAGATAGGTTTGTTTGTTAGCCATTTTAAAGGTACTGTGAAGCCTTTTGTAACAGTAGCCCCTACTCTAAATTTGAATATCCTAGGCGATGGTATTCTCCAATATGTCATGTACTCAGGTCAGGAAGGGGGAGCATATTGCATATGAGTAATAATATGTTTAGCTGTATCAGAAATGTGAGGAATATTCAAATAAGCTCCAAATTGGTATAATAAGTCTCTTTGCCATAAATTAAGTCCTACATCCACAACATGAAGTTGCAGAGCAGCCTCTTGTCCCTCCGGACCTTTTACCTTAAATATCTGAGTACTTTGATAAACATCTTTCATTGTGTCAATGCCAGTGAAAACTGTAGGCACCTTTTGTAAAGTCCAAGCTTGTGGCCAATATCATTTAGCAATTACAGAGACATCAGCCCTGGTATCCAATAATCCTAAAAATATCTTTTCATTTATTTTTATGGTAATTTCAGGCTTTTCATCTCCAATTGCTGTTTGCCAACAAACTTTACACCCAGTGGAACCAAATCCTTCTGTACATTTTATAGGCCAAGTTTGAGGTTTATGATAAGGTAATAAAAGAAGTTGAGCTATACGATCTCCCAATTCAATTTGATAGGGAGTTAAGGTTTGTATTAATACACAAATTTCTCCATCAAAATCGGAGTCAATGATCCCAGTTTTCACTAAATCACCTTTGGTCATAAGACTGCTATGGCCAATAATGAAACCTACATTATGTTTTGGGATAGACCCTTTAATTCTTGTCCTTATTTTTTGTATACCCAGTGAGGGAATAATAAGCTTAGCTTCAGCTGAGGGAAGATCAACAGCTGCACTGCCTTTGGTAGCTGCTTTTAGCTCTGTTACATGTCAGAGTGAGCTGCTACATTGCTGACCATGTAAATTTGAGCTAGGCTGGGAAATGTGCTCATATTGTTTGTCTGAGGGCCCTGAGTAATGTCCACTTGGAAGTTTCCCGAGTTATTAATGAGACTGCCATTCTTATGGTATCTGGAATGGCATTTATTGGCCCAGTGTAAACCTTTCTGGCATACTGGACACACACGAGTTGGCATTGATCTATTATTGCCACTAAATGGAGCTCTCACACTAGTTTTGGCTCAGCAATCTTTTGTCATATGACCTTGTTTCCCACATTTAAAGCAATTCAAATTATTAGCCATAGGACTACATCCCTTTATAGCAGACACAAGAAGGTTCATGTTGTATGCATTAGATCCAATGTCTTGGCATGCCTTTATATAATCCTGTAAAATACCTCAAGTTGACTTTATCGGAAGTAAAGCCTTTTTACACTCACTGTTGACATTATCAAAAGCTAACATCTGAATAAGCATTTCTCTAAGATCAGATTGAGTTACTGTCTTGTTAACTATGTCTGCCATTTTCACTACAAATTCAACATAGGGTTCAGTATTTCCTTGAACAACTTTTGAATATGATTTTACAGTCTATCCAGGGGTGGAGATTCATTGCCTTGTGGCTAGGCAGCACAATTAAACTTGTACAATGGCAACATCATCATATTGGGTTTGGTGAGGAACCCCAGTCCATTAACCTATTCCTAATATTTGTTCAGTGGTAATGGGCACTGGTGGATTTTGCTGTTGATTTCATCATGCTACAATATTAGATTCACCAGCCCACCAAGTTTTAAATTTTAAAAATTCTGCCAAATTAAGAACAGCTCAAGCTAACATATCCCAATCCCAGTGTATCAATCTGTCAGCTTGTGCCATTCCTTGAGTATAAGGAGAATTTACACCATATTGAGTACATGCTTGCTTTTTTTTTTTAATGGAATAGCAGATTTAATATAGTCAAGGTGGCAATTCTCCCCCAATAGATTTATTTATTTATTTATTTTTAAATTTTTTTTATTTGTAAAATGATATATAAATACATATGCATATATATGCATTTGTTTAAATAAATGTTATTTGTTATATATATATATATACATTTTATAAAGGTGCCTAGATTACCCAAATATTACTCAGAAACTACAGGGATTCCCATGCTCCCCACCGCCCACACCCCCAACAACACCCCACACAACCATTCCCCATCCATGTGGTACTACACCCGCAATGGATATACACATCCTAGGGCCTTGCCACCGAGCATAGACCAAAGTTCAACATGCTTGCTTTAATTCTTTGATATTTTTCAAAGGAATAGGAGCATGATCAAATTTTATGCCTCCTTGGGGATTTTGTGCATCTACTGGAATTTGAGTAACTGTTACTGGAAAAGCAGAAAAAAGTTGCATAGCTTCTGAATCTCCTTCTCTACTTCCCTGTGCTATGCTTTTCATAACTGAGGAGGATGGTGCTGGCAGAAAAACAGAAACTTTTGGAGGGTCATCAAATGTCATAAAAAATGGATCAGCAGATACCCTAGGAGGCTCAGGCATGGGTTCAAAAGACAATAAATCATCTTTTGGAGCAGACAGCATAATGACCACTGTAAAATCTCCATAAACTCTGTTTTTCTTTTCTTCCCTAATATTAGACATGAGTTTATCTGTTTTTGGCTGTTCATGAATTTTTTCATATATATTTTCATTAAAACCAACATCAGTTCATTTGGCTATCAGTCCGGCGATAACAGTATCCTGTTTATTGTCTTCATTTTCATCTGATTGTAATGGTTCAAGAGCAACAGAAATAAGACTGTACAAAGACCATACATGTATGGGAATTATCTCTCCCTTTTGATAAGCCCTTTTTAAAGCTTTCTTGACTAACTTCCATTGTTTCTGATTTAAAATATTCCACCCTTGTGGCTGAAACCAATAACAATGTTTCAGTACAAGAGAAAAAAGTTCCTCAAAAGCCAAAGGTTTAATACTTACACCAGTGCTTTTTAATAGTTTTTAACACTCTAGATTACTCTTCAAATTTGACTGCTGATTCCCCATTTCCCTGATAATCCCAAGGATGTAACTTTCCTTTTTTGAAAACCACTCATCAGGAGCTCCTTGTTCTGCTGCACTCTGACCTAAAGAAAAGTTGCATTTTTGGATTCCTGTTCAGGTGTCAAATGTTGATGTTTATGAACTAGGTCCATGAAAATGATGCTGCAGATGAGAAAGAAACAAGAGATAGCCAGTGTCAGGGAATCCTCCATCCAAGGGGAGAAGAGTCCCACTGCATAAAACATCATGGCTATTAATTAGCTTTAGAACAAAGAAAATACATGTGTGCATGTGCAAAGGTAATAGATACATGATGGGTTACACATTACCAAGGTCAGCAAAGCTTTAGGGTTAATGATTCAGTTCTCCTTACTTTTCTGCACATAACAGGCCTTGCTAACCATTATCTGATGTATACCAGATACACCCCTTGAAGCACAGAATGCTTCTCCCCCAGGCTCATACCAGATCTTATCTTAGGGTCTTGAGACTAGAGATGCCTGTCCCATACATATGAAGGCAGCCTCCTTTCTGTCATGAGTAATGGCCTTTAATTGAGCTTCTTCAAATTTTCCTTACCTTGAGATATATATGTATCTCCACACATGGTTACACACTGACATTTTTCTATATATATGGGGTACATTGGGTTCCCTCCCTAAGGTAAACTCAGCCTGCAGTATGCAGCCATTTGTATGATCCAGGACACAAGTTAAAATGTAACAAACCCCCTCTCATGGCAATAATTCATATAATATCAGACACTGTAATTTTCTCCAGGCTGTACTGTTTCTTCCTACAATAAAATCACCAGACCCCATGTATGTGCTTCATGTGACACTAGCAGAAGCTCTGTAATGAAATGTCTTTGTTCTGAGACCCTATACATTGCCCATCATTTTTCTATCTCTTTGTGATGTGCTATCTTCATTCTCTGGACCATCTCCACTAGAATGATTCTCTCTTGTCCATAAGTTCTAATAAATAAAGTTTAGGTTTGATCACTGTACAAGGTGCATCCTTTGGTCTTGCAGCCACCCTGACCCATGCTCTCCAGAAGCTGGGTTGTAACATATATATATCAACTATGACTTTCTTTGTTTAATTCTCTCTATGACATTTTGTCCCCCTTTTTCATAAACATAAATTGTATATACTTTATGTGATAGTATTAGAGTTTCAGAGTAAGACTGAATACCATCAAAACTTGCATATATTTATCAGAAAAGAGTGCATTATCTATTGTAGATGGGATAGTTGTATCATGTTAGTAAGATGTACCTTTATGTTATTGCATTCTATGTGTAGGAATGCTAAGGTGAGAAACACTAGACTGGGAAGGTTAATTCATGTTTCAACTTGGGTATATTGTGGTGTCCAGTTGATTTGACAAGTTACACTTTCCTGACTGTCACTGTGAAGATATTTCAAAGATGGATTTGCATCTATAATCAGTTGATTGATTTTACAACTCATTTCATCTAAAATAAACACAGAACATTGTGAACAGCAATGTGAGGAATGTCTCCATCCAATTAGTTGGATGTCTTAGAAGCCAGAGTTGAGTATTTCAGAAGACAAAAAGAAAAAGTGCTGCTTCTACTTCAGCAAATCAGCTTCTACTGGGAAATTTAACTTCACCTTCTTGGGAGTTTTCAACTCAATGTCTGCACTACAGAATTCCAACTTGGCAAATCCCAGTCACCTTGTGAGCTAATTTATGTAACAAAACCCTTAATGTATGTCATGTCAGTTCTGTAAAAACACACACACACACACAAAAAAAAACATTTAGTTTACCAGATTTCTATGAGAAATCCCAACCCATAAGGAATTTATTAGCTCATGGTTTTAAAGGGTAGAAGTCCAAATTCAAGTTATCAACAAGGCTTGCATTCTACCCAAATTCTGTAGCTTTCAGGTGCTGGCTTGCTGCCCTCCTCTGGATTCCTGGGCTTGTACTATAGCTTGCATCTGCTCTTATTGTTCCCACTGACTACTGGCTTCATCTTGTATGGCCTTCTCCAATCTCTGGCTTTCAATGACTTCTCTTTATCAAGTCCTCAGTAATATTGATTACAACACACTCTCCTTCATTTGGACCACTGTGCTGTTACCAAAATATAGCCTTAGTTCCCAAGGTGATACTGCCCTTGCTCAAGAGCCCAAATTCAGGAAGACATGGGCGCATTATAGAAATGTTTATTTAGGGAAGCTTTCATACATGAGATGGGTTTCAGCCAAGCAATTGAACAGCAAGAAGTGCTTTGCAGTGTGCAAAAGTTTCTTGGAAACTATAAAGGAGGAGAAAAAAGATGGCAAGGAGCTAAATGATGCAAGAACACAAGACTCATTTACCTTAATCAGGAATATGTATGGGACATTTTGGTGCATGTATGCAGGACTTTTTTACAAAATAATTACATCCCTCAGGGTCACAGAACAGTGTTTCAACCAGAATCATCTGCCCTGCATACCAGGTACCTTCTAATTAAGTAAATACTCTTTGTTCATTGAATAAGCTTGTAAACTATTAAATCCCATTGTTAAAAGCCAACCCATTTCTTGTGTATATGCATTTCCACAACCAAGCTGACTAAATAAGGTTCAACTGGGTCTAAACCATCAGACAAAAGAATTTTCCATAGATCCTTTTTAGACAAATAATTCCAAATCTTAATTAAAACATAACATAATGGAGTATTCTGGAGTGATGGCAGTATTCTGCTCCCTTGTCTTGGTCCCATTTATAGGATTATTTTCTGTTCATGAAAATTCATTTACACTTAGGATTTATGTTCTTATCTATATGTATATCAGCTTCAATAAAAATTTCAAAGAGAAAAAACATCAAGTTGTCTATTTTAAAATAAATCCAATAAATCTTTGTTATGTAAATGATCTTTAAATCAGTCTTAACATCCCATTGGAACTCCTCTTAATGAAATAATAAATCAACCTTTGCCATGTAGTCATTTTATATTTGTTTGAGTCAAGTTTTTAATAGTTTGAAAATTGCAATTTAACATTTTATTTGTCTGATTCTTTCAAATTGCTAAATCTCTTTCTCATATTCAAATTAATTTTTCTTCAAATCTGTCCTTTCATTTTTTTTTCTTCCCTTAACTGTGCTTTCTATAGTGATTAATCACTCTGGTATTTTCTGAACTATTCTATATTTGTTTCTTTTATTTCTAGTTTATTTCTGATTTCTGTGACTCATGTCTTCCTGATGTTTATCCATCTAATTACTGATAAAGGTGAAATAAAGCAATGTACAGAAGATTCCATTCCTGCAGCAAGGGCTCAATAGATGATAACTTTACTAATCTCATTTGCAAAATTTTTGTTTCAATGTTTAGTCCAAGTTATCTGGAGTTTTCTATTTTCTATTAATGTGATATATATGTAAGCTGCTTTAAAATAATTTCTAAAAGTTTATTCATTATAATTAACTACTTCAAGAATCACAGAAACTTTCTCTTTATAAACTCCAAGTCCATTGAATATGTGCTGATATTGATTTTGTCATACCTAGTGTAGATTTTCTTTTGATATCTAGATTAAATATTCAAGTACATCATTGAACTGATGGCAAGAAATATTTTAGTGCTGATATTTTTCTTGTAAGCACTAATCACATTTAAAGAACAATAAAATGGTTTCTTCATTATGATAAAATAATTTATTTGATTTGTGGCAGTTTGATATTGTTTATGAATTCCAAAAATAGAATCAAATATATTTGTAAACTAGCCTGTTCCTCTGGGCATATTAGATTATATTGCATTCAGAGGTTTCACTTTTACTTGATTAAATTATGATTAAAACTTTGATTGGGCCATGTCAGTAGGATATTGAGTCCCCACTCCCTTGGTGGGTGGAGACTCACAGAGGAATGGCACTGCAAAAAAGGGAGATTGGATTTTTAAGCTGGAGCCCTTGGAAGTAAGGACACAGAGAAGCAGATACATGAGGAAAGAGAGAAGGCTCCATTAGACATGGCAGAGGCCCTGGGAAGGGAGACAAAGCATTCATCTGATAGTGTACAGCTGGCCTTGTGGAGAAAGCAGAGCAGCTGATCCCAGAGAGAAACAAGCCCCAAGAAATAGATGAAAATTATCCCAACCTACAGCTGATATTGGAAGAAGCTGGGATGATGGAGCATTAAGAGGTAGAGGAAGCCTGAACCCATGCAGCCATTGGCAGCCATCTTGGCCCAACATGTGTCAACAGACTTTGGTGAGGGAAGTAACTTATGCTTTATGGCCTGATAACTGTAAACTTCTACCCCAAATAAATACCCTTTTAGAAAAGCCAACAGAATTCTGGTATTTTCCATCAGCACCCCTTTGGCTGACTAATACATTCTTCCTTTCAATTCTTTTACCACATCTACATAAACAGTTTTGTCTCAACCTCCTTTCAGATAACATTTATGACAACCCCTCCCTCATACAACTTCTAAAATTAGAAAAGAAAACCATAGGGTTTTCCCAATCAAGTTATTAACATATTATTTAATTAAACAAAAAGTTATGTGTCTTATACTATTAGAGTCACTCAAAACATCCAAATAATTAGAATAGGTGGCTTAGGGTTCTAATTTGTATTGTCTTTTAAAAAAATTCCAATACAAAGTCATGTTACTCTAGGGAAACAGAAATGACAGGAGATATCTATAAATATGAGATTTTATAAACTCTCACAGGACTTTGGAGATACAGGCATAGTAATTCCATAGGGCAGGTTGCAAGCTGTGAAATCTGGTGAATGCTTTCAAATAATTCCCCAGGTCAAGCTGGCTGACTTAAGTAAAGATGGAAATTCTCTCTTCTCACTGCTGAAAACATCATTTTTCCCTTTAAATCCTTCAACTGATTGAATAAGATGTTTCTCATTGCTTAAGGCAATCTCCTCAGTTGATTGAAGATATAATCAGCTATAGAGACAATCAACTTAGTGATGATTGAAGTCCACAAAATGACTTCAGAGTAACAATTATGCCAGTGTTTTTTTTTGATCAACACCCAGGCATGATTATCTGGCTAAGTTGACATATAAGCTTACCATCACAATAGACTTCAATCTAAAATCTGCCTATTGACATCTTATTTGAGCATTTCTCTTTTTCTCTGCCTTTGTTTTTGTCACTAATTCAATGAATGTATTTTAGTCTGATATTGGTGATTCTTCTAAGTAATCTTGACCTTATTTTACCAGGGGACTCTTGGATGGAGCTTCCATTCCTTTCCATCATTATTCTATGTTAAAAGGCTTTTCCTCTTATTGATGGGATCTGTGTGCATATAACAAACATGGAAGCTTGAATAACATTGAAAATGTAAATATTTTCTCGAATATTATTTGCAGAAGAATATATTACCTCAAGTCTGCCTCAAAATTCCTGTGGGGTGAACACAAGAAAAAAATTACCTGTATTAAATAACTAATAAAACCTAGCCTCCAATCTAGTGCATATCTAAGGGATAATGCATGAAACTTTGAATGTGGCTTATGTAACTCAATGACTTTTAATTTATTTAACTATAGGGGTATCAAGGAAATATTTTTACTTTATTCTTTCTAATTTCCATTGCACCTGCCTTTTTTTTCTTAAATATTAAGTCTCAAATGTAACTGCAAAGACTTTTTTAAAAATTTTAACAGTAATGTTTAATTACTGTTCCCTATGGCTACTTTGGTTATGATTTAGAGCATAGTTATTTAGTTGTTAGTTCACTGAATCCACAATTAACAATGCATAAACCATAAACAAGAGTAATGCATTGGAAGAAAACAATTTCTTTTATTTTTTTCATAATTCCTACCAGAGTGTTTGAGGGAATAGAAAATCTTATGGATTTCCAAGAAGTTAACCTCTATAAGCAATAAAATGTGTAACTTTTAAGCTATCAAAAGTCAAAATATTGCTAAATATTTAAGAAAGAAATGTGAACGGAAATACTCAATTTCATAAAAATTTAAGTTCAATCTTAATGTATCTTCCCAATAAACATCTTGATTAATTCTTTTAGCAAAACCCAAGAATATGTAAGGTAACTGGTAAGTTTTTAGATTAACTCATGAAATATTATATGGGGTTGTGGCTGTCATGGCCAGCTTAATTCAGATAGTCTATATTTAAAATTATTTTAAATATTAAATATTACTAATACTGTTTGTCCTTCAACATTCATTCCAATCTTCTTAGATAATTATTAATATCTGCACTCTACACGTGAGTAGATTCTAGCAATTTGTTTTATGCAATTGCTAACATCTAAATATCTTCTATTCTATTTCAATGCTCTGTTCACTAATGTCAACTGGTTAGGAAGTTCTCATATTATCAAAAACAAACCTCATGTGTTTGGATGTGAGAAGGAAATTTCTTTTAGCTGTTCAATTTGTGTTTTAGTGTGATTAAATAAGAAATGAGGGAATGGAATGCAGTGGTAAATTAACCAGTTGACCTGATGATTTGGAAATGACTTTAGTTAAACCAATGAACCTTAAATATATGTACTGACACCCTCCATGATGCAGGAGCAAGTGACTTCTGTATTCTATCCCATTGTCATTCTAATGATAAATAAACTGATTTATAATCTGAGGAAAAAGAGATGAAAAATGCTAGAAAGACCTAATAAACAATATATGTATTTAGATAAATGTTACATTAGCTACACAATAATGCCTGAAGCAATTTGGAGATATATACATATAGATTTTTAGGTCTCTAACTCAAGCAGAAATCTTTGTTAATACGGAATCCAACATAGTTAAAGGAGATATTTTTCCCCTTGAAGAGAGAATTGCAGGAATGAATATTTATTCTTTAATGAAAACCCAAAAAGAATGAACTCTCCTAGACATTATTACAACATGACCTGTATTAAATAACTAATAAAACCTAGCCTCCAATCTAGTGCAACATGGCCATTAGAAAGGTTGTATCTCCCAGTACTGTCTCAATTGTTCATGAATCACTTAGTACTCATAAAAGGAATTAGTTGGACCATCAAGTTTGAAATATATACAGCAAGCAATCAATGATAAAGTTGAAGAAGTTTTTTTAAAATAGATATATGCATGTGTCTGTGCATGTGTTTAATATTTATCTTTCCAAGAAGACTGTAAACACCTTGAGAGATGAGTTTTCTTATTCATATTTGTGTTCTTCACAGCCTCTAGCAAATGTATAAGATACAAAATATACAAGTGAATATTGATTGCATTATAGTAATTTAAATATATAACAATGTATTTATTGATGCATGAATTTATGCATACATATTAGGTAATGATAGTAAGTTTTCTTTGTGTTTAGTTGGGAAAGCACAGTGGTAATTCATCAAATAATGCCATCCCACTCATATTTTATCTTTCTTTGGTATGTGGACAGTTTTGAATATATTTCTGTTCAAAACATGTTAATTTAATTGAAAATTATATTTCTACAATTCTTTTCCAAAGATTTTCTATGTACATATTAAATCAAGTCTAGTAATTTATACATATTTCTTTTCAAATGATAGATTTTTGAATAGTTAGAATAGGGAAATAAGTATAAGCAGAGCTATACTTTGTACAAATACTTATAGTCAACTGGTTAGGAAATTCTCATATTGTCAAAAACAAACCTCTGAAAATAGAATGAGTTTTCTCTCTTGGAAGTGGAGTAGCTAAAATTATCATATGATAGATCTGGGTGTGTATGTAGGTATGTTTGCATATATATAGAATAGCTTTCACATTTTTTTCCCTTTTCTTACTTATCTTACAGGGTTCTGACCCCTGCAAAATTCATTAACAATATAACAATTTAAATTAGAAAATTTTATAATCTAAGAAACCACTTATTAAATGTACTACTGAATTATTCTTGGGATATAATGAGTCACTTATACAGAAAATACAGTGTTCCCATACAAGCCACATTTCTAAAACCATGCATCCATGCAGACCTTTGTTACAATTTGGGAAATAATATTATTATAGTTATATTATTTACTAATTTTAGCTTATATATATTTTTACTTTGAATCACAGAATATAATTAAGATTGTTTCCTTAGAATTTTTCATCTTAATTGAGATATCTTAAACTGATTTCAATTTATTCATTTATCTACCAGAGATTTTCATTCCTCCATTCTAAATATAATGCTATAATGCTTAGTTTTTAATATTTTGTGAAGTATAAGGGCATTCATACCTTATTTAAATTTATGCTAGTTCTAATTTGAAAGTGTTGTTATTATCTTGCAATGACATTGACTATGTATTCATAAATAAAATATTTTAAGTAGTTTTTGCACTAATTTTTATAATATAGAAAAATTTTATCTAATTGTTTTTTTAAATCATTAATATATTCTTCCTGTTCTGTTGATAGAAGCAAAAATATGTCACTCTATATTGCCCCTCATAAGAAACTGCAATCTACTTTATTTGTACAAAATTATGCTTAAATATCCATATCAATTCTTCTAAGTATGCACTTCATATTTGGGTCTGGTGTATCTACCTTTCTCTATTTTAGCAGCTCTCTATTTACCTTCAGTATAATCCCCCTGTAATAGCAATATTTCCTGAATGAGCCATGAATTTCCTTGCCTTTCTTCATTAATTCTCTCTGTGTGATTATCCCAGTTCTCTTGTTCTCTCCCATGGCATATGATCAACTCCTGGTATCTGAATTTGTCAGATAACATTTCCTTTGGAATTTGCTAATTATAAACATTCAATTGAAAATGGGCTTGATTTAACAGGCTTCAAATAATGATAATTATTTTTGAACAGTGTGTTACATTTTGGATTTCCTGACAATGTTTCTGTTGACCATGTGTATTCCTTGAGTTTATGTTCTAATTAGCTAACTGTAACATGCATTTGAAGTACACTTAAAAAAGACATCACAATTCTTTATCTTAACTAATTTTATGTCAATATTTATTTCAGGAATTCTCAATAAACTATGGTATTCCATAAAATACAATTAATGGAATGAAATTGGAACTTTTATATCATGTAGATCCCAAGTCCTTCTTATATCTATGACAAAAATTAGTGGTCAATTCAAAAATGAAGTCAAAATTTTGTCGATATTTGGAGAACACAGCTTATAATAGGTTAGAATTTTTCATAGTATACTTGTCCTTCAAAATATAGGAGGGGATGGGAGAACAATAGAGCAAATACGTGAAAATAACTAAAGACATCAAATAAGAAAGAGAGCATAAGATAGAAAAATTCATTTCAAAAAAGAAAATAGAGATATAAATGTAGTAAAATTTCATGTATTAAAGAAAAATTTAATTATATATTTATTATGTAGAATTAATTTCTCAAAAAGACATAGATAATCAAACTGAGTCAAAATATAAAATTCAATATATTATATATCTTACCCTATTTTTATTTAAACAATATGATGCAAAGTATTCAGGGAAAGGGCACAACGTATCTAATTTTACAGAATGCTGTTTTTATGATTCCATTTGTCTGAGCCTCACTTCTTTCAGGTATTTGTCTGCCTCTCTATTTCACTTCTATTGGGCTGCTCTAATGTGACGTTACAATTGAAGAATTTTCTATAAATTATTTTTAAGAGCAAGCACAACTCTTCCATGGACCCCTTCCACTTAACTTTTTCTTCATAACAGTTATCACCTTCCATATACATAGATTTAGTTCATTATCACCCACCATCCCTATGTGATAGAATGTCACTTTTGTTAGATGAACTTCTTCAGAGGTCCTCAAACTCCACAGCCCACCATCACACAAGGCCTTTTGCACCAGTAAACCCTGTTTGGAACACTTTCCTCTCATGTATATGTATGAGTACCTCTTTCCTCCTCAAATATTTGATCAAATGACAACTTTCTATGAAAGACTGACCAGAATACAATATTTCCAATTGTTTTGTCATGACCTTGCCCCCCAAATCCCCTAGTCTGTATTACATTTCTTTTCTTGTTAAAATTACTTTTCACATTCTAACATGGCATATAACTTCTGTATATTTCTTCATTGTCTCCCAGGTAAAACATAGAAACCAAAAGGGCAAAGATATTTTATGGTTGTTATAGTGTATGCACAATATCTGGTACATTGAAGTTATTCAATAAAAAATTATTGAATAAATGAATTAAATAAAGTGGCATAATGAAAAAAACACTTGTACTATTTAAATGCCCCCCACAAATGTATAAACTCTGAATAATATATTTATAATATATTATTTGATCATTTGAAATTAGCAAAAAAATTTGAAACTTTCTTTCCCATCACCAATGCGCCATTTATAAAAAAAAATTTGCAATTAATCTATAAATTTGACTAATTTTTAAAGTTTTAATGAATTGAGATAAATTATCTAACAAAAATTAAGTACATTTAAAATTAATATCCAAATTTTAAAAAATACATTTCTATTTGAAAATTTTAAAAAAAGGAAATGGTGACATTAAGTTTTTCTCAGTAAAAAATGTAAAACCAATGAATTTAAGCTAAGTATTGGAGAAATAAAATGATTAAGCTAAAATAGCACTGAATTAAAAGCAAATAAAACTAAATAATATTGATTAAAAAAAAGAAAGATAAAGAGCCATCCTTTAATAAGCCAAAAAAGGGAAAGGAAAAAGAGAGTCATAAAAAGTACAGGGAATAAAAAATGAGATAGTGTTTCAAACCATATCATCAATTAAATCAGAAAATATTCAAAATCTTTTGTCAGATCTTCGTTTCTGCAACAACATTGTAACTGGTACAGGAATTCCTCTGCCATCATAGACAAATTTAAAGTTGAACAAAATGCAGATGAAAACTGTTCTCAGGCTTTGGATACAGACATATCAGTTATCCATTAGACAATGGAACTACATGAGAAGGGACTCAGGTTTACCTTGCCTTTCTCTACTGCTTATTGGCTTGGAAATATAGACAATAAGCAGAGTATAAAGGTCTTGCTTTGCTTATGAGGCAGAGATTGGTGTTTCCACCCTTGAAGAAGTTAGAATAGACAAAATAGGTATAAAAATGAAATGCCTAAATATCAGTTGTGGGATTCTCTGTAGTGTCTTAGGTGAAGACTGCATTGCATATGCACTGATGGAGAATAAACAGGCCAAGAGAGGCTGCTGCAGGGCTGAGACCAGTACATTTATATCAGGGCTCACTAAGGGCTGGGAGAAGATGGATTTATGGTGCAGCCAGTATGATGCATATCTTTTATTAACTCATGCTTGAAGTTAATGCAAAAAAAACAAACAAACCCAACAACCTAACCACAAAACCACACACGCAAAAACAACAATGCATGTTTGAACTAAGGACTACATTCTTTAGTAAATACCATAACCTGAGATTAAGGATAAAATAAAATAGATCATCCACAACAAATAATAGTAAACAATTTTAGGAGTTTCAAAATTTATTGTCAGGCAGTACAAATTTAGATACCCCTTACAAAAAATAAATTCAGGTACCCTACAATGCATCATTCTCCAAGTAGAGTATATTATTTAAAAAATTACCAACCATAAACAAAGTGTGAAAATGTGAGTCACATTAATGAAAAAAAAATTTAGTAGAAGCAGATTACAGAGGACTTCCGGTAAGATGGTGGACTAGTAAGACATGGAACTCTCTTCTTTTCCAGAAAATGAGCTAGAAGACAGGCTGAAGTAACTCAGAAAAAGATCTTCTAGGGTTTAGGAAACCAGGCAAAGGCTGGACACTGCCCAGAGAGGAGAGGGAGAAAAGAGACCATTTACGATGACAGAACTGTGAGTTGAAACCAGCCACTGCTGATGCCAACACCATACCCCACAATAAGGACACTTTGGAATTCTCTTGGACTGGAACAACAGACAAAGGGGGCTCCAGGGATCTACCACCCCAGGAAAGGGGAGAGAGGGACACAGCCTAAGGCTGAATCAGCATTTTACTCACAAATTTGGTCTGCTGTGTCCCAGGAGCCCTTTGATGCTGGGTGGGGTTACACCATTGTTTTCCTTGGAGCTTGCAAGGGGCTAAAGATATACAATTCTCCCAATCTCCTCCTCTCCTATTAGGGACTGATTGTTGAGGACTCAGAGGGGAGTGAAAATATTTCTGACTGGGGAAAAGGGAAGAGACAGACAGAGAAGGCTGGAGAACAGTCTCAGAGAAAGTTTGAGTTACAAGGCTCATAGCCTCCAGACAGAAAGCTCATCACATTAATCTGGTCTGTGTTGCAACAAATACACTCCAACCAGGCATTGACTTGAGAGCTGCCAAAGAGCACCACCTGCTAGCAGACCAAAAAAGTGCACACAATACAATTAAAAACAAGTAGGAGAGACTTTTTCTGGCCTCTATATCCTTCCTTCCCAAGGCCCTAAGAAGCAACTTTACAATCAATTACTGTGTCCAGTGCCCAATTTTGAGCAAACAATAGGAAAATCCTAACAATCCAGGTTGAACAAAGAATCAAAAAGCAGTGGTAACCCACAGCCTCTTACCACTAATTCCCTACAAAAGAAATAAATTGAGCATCTGAGTAAACTGCATCTTAATCAGATGCCTAGATATCAGCAAAAAATTACAAGCCATATTAAGAAAATAGAAGACATGGTGCAAGAAAAGGAATATATTAAAACCCCAGAAGAGATGCAGAATTTGAGAGAACTAATCAGCAAGGTGCACACAAATTTAAAACTCAAACTAATGAGTTGAAAGACAATATGGTTAAAGAGATAAATGACAACAGCAAGATATTGAGCAAGAGCAAAGAAGAATTTGATATCCTGAAGAGAAAAGTAACAGAGTTAATTGTAATGAAAGACACAATAGGTGAGGTCAAAAACAAATTTGAGGCATACAACAGCAAACTCAAAATGATAGAAGAAAGAATAAGTGATACCAAAGACAGAACAGTTAAATTGAAGAAATGAAAGAAGAGAGAAAGAAAAGAATAGGAAAAAATGGAGCAGGGGCTCAGAGAGTTGAATGACAACACAAAATGCAGCAAAATACATGGCATGGGAGTTCCAACAGGAGAAGAGAAGGTCAAAGGGGCAGAAAGAGTATTTGAGGAATTAATAGCTGAAAATTTCCCAACTCTCACAAAAGAAATGAACTTACATGTCCAAGAAGCACACCATATCCCAATCTAAATAAATTTGAATAGACCTACTTCAAGACACATACTACACAGAATGTCAAAGATAAATAGAAAATTCTCAGAGCAGCAAGGTAGAAGCAAACCATCATGTTCAAGGGATGTTCAGTAAGACTTAGTGCAGATTTCTCTTCAGAAACCATGGAGGCCAGAAGACAGTGGAATGATACAATTAGTACACTAGAGGAAAAAACCTGCCATCTGAGAATTCTTTATCCAGCAAAATTGTCCTTCAAATATGAATGTGAGCATAAAATATTCACAAACAAATAGAAACTAAGAGAGTTTGCAAAAAAGAACCCACCTTTGCAGAAAATACTAAAGGAAGCCTTAGAACCTGAAAGAAAAAGACAGGAGAGACAGTCTTGGAGGAGAGTACAGAAGAAAGAATAGCAAAAATGATAACCAAAAGATTTAAAAGAATGATAAAAATAAGATATGACATATGAAAACCAAAGAATAAAATAGATGAAATAAATAGTGCATATATAGTAATATCATTGAACATGAATGGATTAAACTCCCCAATCAAAAGAAAAAAGGCTGACAGAATGGATTTAAAAAAACCCTCAGCCATCCATATGCTGCTTACAAGAAACTCATCTTACACCCAGGGATGCAAACCAACTGAAAGTGAAATGTTGGAAAAAGATACTCCATGCAAATAGTAGCCAGAAAAGAGCAGGGGTAGCTATACTAATATCAGACAAAACAGACTTTAAATGCAAAATTTTTTAAGAGATACAGAAGGCCATTATATATTATTAAAAGAAACAATCCACCAGGAAGATATAACGGTCATAAATATCTATGCACCTAACCATGGTGCCCCAAAATACATAAGACAAACTCTGGGAAAACTGAAGGGAGAAATAGATATCTCTACAATAATCATTGGAGACTTCAACATCCCACTCACATCATTAGATAGAACAACTAGATAGAAGATCAACAAGGAAATAGAGAACTTGAACAATATGATAAATGAGTTAGTCTTAACAGACATATACAGAGCACTGCATTCAATCTCAGCAGGTTATACATTCTTCTCAAGTGCCCATGGATCTTTCTTCAGGATAGACCACATGTTAGGGCACAATTCATCTGTCAATAAATAGAAAAAGGTTAAAATTATACAGAGCACTTTCTCAGATCAAAATGGAATGAAACTGGAAATAAAAAATAGACAGGAAAAAAGTAAATTGACAAATGTATGGAGACTGAGCAACACACTCATAAATAATCACTGAATCAAAGAAGAAATTGCAAGTGAAATCAGTAAATATATTGAGACAAATGAAATGAGAACACAATGTATCAAAATTTATGGGATACAACGAAGGCAGTCTTGAGAGGGAAATTTATTGCCCTAAATGACTATATTACAAAAGAAGAAAGAGCTAAACTCAAAGATTTAACTGAACAACAAGAAAAAACTAAAAAGGAACAGCAAAGCAATCCCAAAACAAGCAGAAGGAAAGAAATAATAAAGATTAGAGAAGAAATAAATTAAATTGAGAACAACAACAACAACAACAACAAAAAAAAACAATAGAGAAAATCAACAAAACCAAAAGGTCATTTTTTGAGATAAAATTGACAACCCCTTAGCTAGACTAACAACACAAAAGAGAAGATGCAAATAAATAGAATTAGAAATGAAAGGGAGAAAGTTACAAATGACCCCATAGAAATAGAAAGAATCATAAAGAGCATACTATGAGAAACTCTATGCCAACCAACTAGACAACCCAGATGAAATGATAAATTCCTAGAAATTCACAACCAACCTACACTGATACAACAAGAAATACAAGAACTTGACAAACCATCACATTTAAGGAGACTGAATCCATCATAAAAAATCTCCCAGCAAAGAAAATTCCAGAACCAGATGGCTGCACAGGTGAATTCTACCAAGCATTTTGAAAAGAATTAACACCAATCCTGTACTTAGAAAATCCTGAAGTATCCATGACAAAGCTACTTGAGCTGATAAATGAATTCAGCAAAGTGGCAGGATACAAGATCAACACACAAAAATCAGTAATGATTTGTACACTACTACTGAACAATCTGAAAAGAAAATCAGGGGGATAATTCAATTTTTCATAGCAACACAAAGACTCAAATACCTAGGAATTAATTTAACCAAGAAGTACAGGACCTATATGCAGAAAAGTGCAAAACAATGCTAAAAGAAAATTTAAAAGACCTAAACAAATGGAAATACATTCCATATTCATGAATTGGAAGAATAAATATCGTGATGATGTCAATCTTACCCAAACTGATTTATAGAATCAATGCAATACCAATTAAAATCCCAACAGCTTACTTTACAGAATTAGAAAAGGCAATTACCAAATTCATTTGGAAGGGAAAGTGCACTCAAAAAGCCAAAAGCATTCTAAAAAACAAGAGCAACATGGGAGGAAATTCATTGTCTGACCTTGAAACATATGAAAAAGCTACAGTGGTCAAAACAGCATGGTACTGGCATAAAGATAGACACTTCAATCAGTGGAATAGAATTGAGAGTCCAGAATTAAACTCTTACTCTCAATTGGTTTTTGAAAAACCTACCAAGTTAATATTAATGGGACAAATAGTCTTTTCAACAAACGGTGCTGGGACAACTGGATATCTATAACCAAAAGAATGAAAGAGGACCACTATCTCACTCCCTATATAAGAATCAACTCAAAATGAATCAAAGACCTAAATATAAAAATCAGGACCATAAAACTACTAGAAGAAAATTTAGGGAAACATCTAAAAGACCTTTTAGTAGGTGGTGGTTTCTTGGACCTTGCACCCAAAGCACATACAACAAAAGAAAAAATAGATAAATGGGGCCTCCTCAAAATTAAGTACTTTTGCACCTCACAGGACTTTGTCAAAAAGGTGAAAAGACAGCCAACTCAATGGGAAAAATATTTGGAAATCACATATCAATTAAGGGTTTAATATCCAGGATATATAAAGAGATGTTATAACTCAACAATAAAAAGACAAATGACCCAATTTAAAAAATGGGCAAAAGACTTGAATAGACATTTGTCCAAAGAAGAAATACAAATGGCAAAAAAAAATAAAACATAAAGAAATGCTCAACATAACTAATGATTAGGGAAATAGAAATTAAAACTACAATGAGATATCATTTCACACCTATCAGAATAGCCACTATTAAAAAGACAGAGAACTACAAGTGTTGGAGAGGATGTGGAGAGATAGGAACACTTATTCACTGTTGGTGGGAATGCAGAATGATACAGGCACTGTGGAGAACTTTTTGGCAGTTCCTAAAGAAGTTGAATATAGATTTGCCATGGAACCCTGCAATACTACTACTGGGTATATACCCAGAAGAACTGAGAGTAGTGAAATGAAGAGACATCTGCACAATGATGTTCATAGTGACATTATTCATGATTGTCAAAAGTTGAAACAAGCCAGGTGTCCATCAACAGATGAATGGATAAACAAACGGTGGTCTATTCATAAAATGGAATATTATGCAGCTATAAGAAGAAATGAAGTCATAAAGAATATGACAACATGGATGAACCTGGAAGACATTATGTTGCGCAAAGCAAGCATGACACAAAAGGACAAATACTGTATGACTGCATTACTATGAGCCAAATATATTGTGTAATATATTATATGATTAAAAAATGTATATGTATACAGTATATTTAACAGAGAAATATACGTTTTTATTCAAAGAAAAGAAATAAAGTTTGCAACTGGTTATACA